>JAAAKE020118918.1:0-15686 GCA_010014785.2 Anisolabis maritima | reverse complement strand
CATATTATAAGAAAAATTTTTTCACAAAACAGATATTCATAAATGAATTGTTTTAAGATTTTTTGAAACGATCTTTTTTATCATAGTCTCGGCATGTATTCAGAAAATTTTTTCGGGAAAAGAGTAGCAAAATAATTAATATTCGGGAGGGTCCGGGCAAATTTTTCTACGAAATCGTCTGTAAATAATTAAAACTTGACCATTTCAGGAGGGGAGTATGGGACCTAAAATTAAAAAATGTAACAATGATAGCAATTTTTGTCAATTTTAATTTTTGAGAGAGGGGGGAATTATAAATGTGTTATATAGAACAAAACAATAAGCAAAATATCAAAAAATTATGGGACAAAAAAAGAGAAGAAACCGGACATGAATGATGAGAGAGGATGAAGTCCATCGAAGAAGTGCCTAAGAGGTCTCCGAAATATTTGGAATTTTCCACTTAAGAAATCTATCTCTTGAAGCTTTCTTCAAAAAAAAAATTGTGATAGGAGAAAATTTTGTTGGCACAAAAAACTCGAATATCATCCAGCCTAATTCAAGAAAAAAAATACAACCAAGTTAATTAAAATATTGACCATTCAAACCCTTAACCATCAGGGCCTATATTGACAACTAATATGAAATATAAATAAAAAATTTTCAATCTAAATAAACTTATTAATCCAAATATTATTTATAAGGATCGTCCTAAGGGGTGTTTTTTTTAATTTCCGGCTAAAATCGATATAAATTTATAAATTGTGAAGCTAAATTTTATCGTCCTTTTATTGTTCTTAAAATTTTGTTTGACTTTTCTTTTGGTGGAGATACGGATTCAGCCATTCTTGGCTGATAATTTTTTTTTCATTCTCAAAATTATTATTTTTTTTTTTTTTGGGAGTGTAGGCTCTTCCTATATCTTTTTCATCTTTATCGCCCGAACTGGGTTGGCACTGTTCTGTTTATTATAATACAATATTAAAAATAAATTCTAAGTTAATCTATGGGTAAATAAATATTCAGTTTCTTTTTATAAATTCTTTGATCACAATGATTTATTCGGTAATTTTAATAAACTCATTCATTATACGCAGGGCCTATATTTACACTAAGCAATTACCTAGGGCGCAAAACTTCAAGCTTAATCCATACTTTACCAAAATAGTAATTAATTAATTAATTACAGTAGCGAAGCCAGGGAGGGGTTGGGTTATGGGAGTCAGATTCTTTCCCCTTTTATAGGCTTAAACTCTACCTACATATTCACAATATATGAGAAAAAAAGAATATTAGTAAAGAATAAAATAATTTATCTAATATATATATATACTGTAGAAACTCAATTATCCGTATCTCAATCATCTGGATCTTTATTTATCAAGTTGCACTGAACCCAGCTTTCTTTTTTACAATTTTTTACTTACCTATATATGCAATTTTTTATTTTTTTTTTCAATTTTACTTGGTTTTTCCAATTTTATTTTTTGTATTTGATTATTCAGCAGCCCCATTTAGCTCAGATAATCAAATTTCTACTGTAATTAAAAGAGGAAGGTGAGGTCAAGTTCTCAACTCAACCTCTTTCCCTCCAGCTACCAGATAATTAACGAGATATATTATTAATAAAGCATAAAATACAATAAAATTTTTGTTTTTTAATTTTAAAATTTTATTTTAAAAAACATCCAAATTATTCCCATGTATAAAATGCCCTTTGTCTACCAATTAATTTAAATAATTAAGGACGGAGCATAAATGGCCTGAGATGCCTAAAAACTTATAAAAAATTTCCTTTGGACAAAATCGTGAAGCGATGAACGATAATATCATTATTTATCACTTCAGTCACTGTAAGTGTTGGAATTGCTTAGTAGTACTCTGGATACTTGTTAGAAAATAGATATTTAATAGTTCAAGAAAGATCAGCATTCCATCTTGTAAACATATTTCTTTGGTATTATATAATTTAATATTTTATTTTGTAAAACTTTAACGAAATATTAATAGAATATTTATTGGAATTAAGTTATTATTGTATTGAAATGTTTTCTAAAAAAGAGATTCATTTCATTTTGCAATATGGACTCTCAATATGATTGAATCATCGAAACAGAAAGTTATGATGCAAAACAGCTGCTGGCAATGCAACGAGAGATTCTCGTAAGAGCTTGAAGAATTTGAGGGAGGGGTGAGGGGGAGAGGGTCGGAAGGCGAGTAATCGCACGATTTCAAAGGTTTTAATGTTTTAAATATTTTAATTATATAATTATGAAAAAATAAAATCTCATTAAATGCTAATGTTTTACTGATTAAGAGAAGTGTGTAAGGCTCAAAGCATACTTTACATGTTATATATCGATGCCATATATATATATTGGGTAGTCGAAAAAGTCTTTTCGTATTTTGTCCATAGATGTCGTTGGAGTCGTATATCTCCAGTGCTACCAATCAATTAATTATCAATATAAAAAAAATTACTTGAAGTTTGATTAGAAATACGAAAAGACTTTTTCGACTACCCTATGTTTTATTTTTACAGCTATATATATATATATATAGCCTTTCTGGCATGCATTTTTTCTAATGGCGCCAGCATCTCTTTACTTGTAAACAAACTTTACACATTGTTCTTTTTCTTTAAAACATGAGTTGTGTATGAATTCTAATATCTAAATACAATGGCGGAAATGTTTTACTTTTCATTTCAAAAATAAATTGTAATTCTTTTCATTTCATAAATAAACCCATTAGATGGTACGTTATGTTATTCTGGAGGGATGGGTGGCGAACTGAACAGGTTCTAGTTATGTCACTGACACTCCTTTTAGTTATTTTCCAAGAAAAGGCACTATCCACTCATCACTCCCAATTAATTTCAAATAGTTTAATCTTTTTTCCTTTCAATCAAAACCTAATTTTTTATTTTTTTTTTTTAGGATAGTGAACTCAAAAATTGATCACTCTTCAGCCCTACAATAAAGCAAATATTATTATAATAAATATTTTCAAAATACATGAAAATTAAAATTTAAGTATGTTTGTTTAAAAATTTTATTTATAAATAAAAAAACACTTTTCAAATTGAAATGAACCCTAGGTCTAGCTAGCAATCCCCTAACACTCCTGAACAATGATATGTAGCCGATGAGACTGAATACGAGTTAATTCTATGTCTCAAAAAAAATTATTGTCAACTATTTTTTATGCGCAGTTCAGTTAGTAACATTCCGTTGTTTAGAATTAAGAGTTCTGACTAATTAGCTGTTTGACTCCACCACTTTTCAAATCCCAATTTTTCTCTTTTTTGAAATTTTTTCTTCCCCTTTTTCCCAAAATATCCTCATAATATTTTATCCCAATATTCCTGAAATTTCTGGCACATATACTTTCTCCTGTCGCCGGCATCTCTATCCTTTTTTTCACCAATAGATTGATTACAAATTAAAATACTTTGTTGTTTTCAGGAGCCATGCGGCTATTCAAACGTCGCGGCTCGGATCCGAGTCCTCAGTTAGTGTCTCTATCTCCTCTTCGGCCTGAGGAATGTGCCGAAGAGGAGACGAAACCCCAGCAGACAATCGTGGGGGCAACTTCAAATAATGCCAGCAATACATCAGCTAACAATACTGCATCCACCAAAGGTGTCTAATTCTTAAAATTTTTATTAAAAAATAATTACTACTCTGATTTGGTCCTCCTGTTTTGGCGGTTGTTACTAAAAAAATTGAAAGTTTCTTTAATAGAGTTTAAGTCATATTTATTATTTTTAGCCTTTATACACACAAAAAGAAAAATTTCAATGGAGAGATTCCTCAACTTGTCGTTTGTGGGTCGAATTGCCTTTTATAAATTTTACTATATAGCTTAATATTTCCTTTTGTTTTTTTTTTTTTTTTTTATTTTTATTTTTTTTACCTTTATAAGACAAAATTGTCGCTGTAAGGAAAATGCCCTTTCCCCTAGTTACATCATTATATATGCCCATGCAAGAGCTATATATATATATATATATATATATATATTAGTGAAAAAGCAGAATCTCTCTCTCTCTCAATCAATTAGCTAATATAATACTTTGTTGTTATATATATATATACTGTCGTATTTTCTTCTCTGTTATCACTCATTTAGCTCTCTTTTATGAGATAATAATTTTAATCACATTTTTTAACCTTTGAATAATGTGGAATTTCGTGGTCGTTGGTTTTTCCACCGCTAGATGTTGAAAAATTATTGCCCATGCGCAATCATGCAATCTGTCAAACGTTATTTTTATCATGTTTTTACATATTTCTTTTTGATTATATTATATTTCAAAATAAACCAAATAAATTTTTGAATTTCACCTAAAAATGGAACTGTACATAAATGGAAAAACTAAAAAATATACCTTAAAAAAACTTCTCTTGTTCAATTGGCTAGAAAATACCCTTTTTTGATTATGGTAAGTCCAGATATAAAATAAAATAATTCAACTCAAATTCATTTATCTTATTAATTATATTTTTACGATTTTACTTTTATTTCAAACCTTTAAATGAAAAAAGAAGCAGTGTTTATTTTATAGGTTAACATACACTTTGTAGAGCGTGGACATCTGCAAGTGCCTCATAAAATAGATAATTTTCAAAATTGTTTTTTTTCTATAATTTTAATTTAAAGCATTTCATTATTAATTAAAAAAATAAAAACAAATTAAATACTATTTATATAACAATAAATTGATTTATCTATCACTTGTCTTCTCAAAGAATATATTATATTTTATCTTCAGATCTTGATCAAGTTTTAATAGAGTTCCGTCGACACTTAGCGGATGTCATTTTATCATTTTTATAAACGTTTCTTTGTTAAAAAAAATTATAGGATGGCAACCTATCATAAAAGAGATAAAATGACATCACTTAATTGCCACTTCCTTAAGATAACTGTATTAAAATCATAATGAAGCTTAAATATTCTTTTAAAAGATCTGAAGTTATTCTTCACATATCTTTAAACCTACTGGCAAAAGCAGAGTGTCAACTACAAAGTGTAATTTAAAAGAATTCCTTTTTATAATAAGTTTTTTTCCAGGCCTTGCTACTTGGGGTAAGAAGGTGGGACGTCGATGGGAACAGCTCAAAAGAAGTGATTCCTCTGAATTACTGGCCGTAACCCCTGGCCGACGACGATATTGGTCACCAGGACAACCATCTAATGGCACCTCATCTACAACAACTTCAAACAGGCCAGGACGAAGAATTTCAAGAGTGGAATCGTTACGAAATTTATTTGCGAGAGTTACAGCGCCGAATTATGCGCAGACAGCTACGGCAATGGCTGCTGCCACTGCTATTAGCACTGCTGCTGCTCCTATTAATACCAAAAATGCCGAGGACGAGAACAACTCATCCACGAACATCCCTTCTAATAATTCAAGCACAACTGTCGATAATAAAACAAATAATGCAGCGATTAAACATACAGGGTGAGAAAAATTTAATTTCTTTTATAAATATATGTACTCATTGGTTATGAAAGTGGATTTGCAAATCATTTATTTGTTGTTTTGGATAAAAATAAAACTACATTGATTTCTATCAACACAACACTTTGAAATTTGATTTCATTTATTGGCTTAATTTTCAACTTCTTTGTTAAAATTATTTAATATATTTCCTATTCTCTCTAATATAACTTTCTATTTTATTTTATTCTATTTTATCTATTTAAAAAAGAAAATAAGTTGAAGAGAGGAGGAGAGAGCCAAAGTAGGAAGGAGCCTCTGAGTTGTTTAGTTTAACATTTGATCGATTTTTTTTAGTCTGCAATGCAATGAAGACTCCGTCTTTATTTATTTACATTAATTTGTAGCCAACATAATTTAAATTTTTCTCGCTTAAGACGGGAAGCCCCCCTTGTAAGGTAAAAGACCTCCACCTCTGTTCTAAGACCTAACAGTATCATTGCACAGAGGCTCCTATCTTGACTGTTTTCTCTTTTATAATAACCTATCAACTGAATACTTCAGCCATTCATAATTTATTCATTGTAAAACAAATAAATGATAATTAAAGGTAAAGACACCCAGTGCAGATATATTTAAGAATTCTAAGAAAAAGACGAGTTATACAATACATCGCTTCGAATTATTACGTTATATTTGTAAATAAAATGATGTGTAGAATGGCATTTGAAAAAAACTAGATATTTTTCACCAAACTCTTATTTATAAAATAAATTATAAATTCAGAAGAATAGTAGATAAAATAACAAGCCTTTTTGTTCAACAAATAAGAAACTTTATTAATATAATATATTTGGGCTAATATGACATGCGTCACCAGGGTTGCAATAGTTTTTCTTTGTTGAACTTGTCATTGTTGTAGAAGTCAACTTGCCATCCGATGAGATCTTATCGGTTATCAAGTTGGCTACTACAACAATGACAAGTTCAACAAAGAAAAACTATTGCAACCCTGGTGACGCATGTCATATTAGCCCAAATATATTATATTAATAAAGTTTCTTATTTGTTGAACAAAAAGGCTTGTTATTTTATCTATTATTTCATTCAGCAAAATCTTATCATCACTTTCAAATGATACATACATTCATTTTCTTAAATAATTGACTTTGGCTAATTTTCAAACAAGGACACATATCACTGTCTCAGAAATACTTTCCTTGCAAATTTCATATTCCTCTTCATCTAATTAATTTGCTATTTATTGATTTTACATAGGATGTATAATAAATCTCTAAGATCACTCCGTAGTTGGTCAACTTCTGACTGTAATAGATAGTAAATAATAAGAATAGGAACATAATAAATAATAAGAAAATTTAAAAAAAAATTAGGATTAAAATTTTCATACTCACTATTAAATAAACTTACATATTTTTAAATATTTTATAATAAGTCAGATTTTCTCTTTGTTGTTGTTTTGGTCTAATTGTTTGTTAGAATTAAATATCGCATTCGGATTTTCATCCATTTCGATAAATCGAATTTCAATAGAAATAGAATTTTCTTGGAATTAGATATACATTCAAAATTGAAGCAATTAATTTCATTTTCTTCTAGTAATTAATTGTAGTTGAAATATCTAATATAATTGAAATAATCCTTATAATGAAAACGAAACTGTGATAGCACTTGTCGTCATTTAACATTATATAATTTCCCTAATACTATTTTTATTTTTATTTAATAAATGAACCTCTAAAAATATTTATAAATTTTATTAAACATTAATAAACAAAAAATTTAAGCAAATGGAATGGATGTGTTATTGGAATATATTATATAATCAGACACAGTGCGTGAATGTCCACATTAATTGAAATTTTAAATTAAACTTTATAAAAAGAGAAGGTAGCAAGTTTACTTTAATTCCTTCAAATTATTTAATTTCAAGTATTTTTCTATTTCGCCTAAATGATATGCTGCCACCTCAACCGACCTGAGAAATTTTCTGCAATAAATATTTTGGCCTTATTCCAATAACACATACATTCCATTTGCTTAAATTTTTTGTTTATTAATGTTTAATAAAATTTATAAATATTTTTATAGGTTCATTTATTAAATAAAAATAAAAATAGTATTTTATATTACTTAAAAATGCAACATTAAATTTGTTTACATATCTATTTCTGTACACATAGTAATATTTTCATTGATTCATAAATTCCTCTATTATTGTAGTGTCTATAAAGTAAGAGTGTGGGTTCTAACAAACATAACTATTATATTTTTTTTCTTCATCACTAATAAAAAAGAAATAACTATAGTGTTAAAAATGTATTGTTGATAGAAATTAATCAAATCCACTTTTATATATGCGTTTCTCCTTTTTGTTCCTTTCATAACAAGAACTTTTGTATTTAGATATAGGCATTAGTATAAAATAAATTGAAAGATTTTATTTAATATTTATTCTATATGATTCTCTCAATAAGGAGAGATGGTGCCTTTTTCAAAGATTACTCAGTTCTCGTTATTAATCTTTATCAAACATCTTAAAATCAGTATTCCCACATGTTGATCTCTTAGTATTTGGTTTCCAAAAATTTAAGTTATTTAGTCCAGAGGTTCTAATTATAAGAGACCAATTTAATCATTTTCTTTTGATTGCTTAACTTAACAAAATCATTTGAAATATTTTTAGTTTTTTTTTAACACAAAGAATAATTTGTTCCATTTTTTTGAGATTCACTTCAGCATTTTTTGATAGGGATCAAGTGTTTTTACTTATATTTATGTATTATTTATATATTTGTATTTACTTAAATAAAGAATGCAGACAAAATTCAAATTAAATATAAAAATATGAATATTTCAAAAGCAATAGTTCAGGATTTATACCCGGGCTTTATGAAAATCAAACTTCAGCCGTGATGATTCTTTTCCTGCTCTTATTTCGCGTAAAATCTACTTTAATCGCAAATTTATTTAAATTCTTTCTCGATAATCTGTGATATTGTCCTTTTGTTCATAATTTTTTGTTTTCGTAGAGTTTAGCAGATCCTGAACACCATCAAACGCCGGTTCCTTGACCGGGTAGGACCGTTAGAAATTTCTGCCGGTTGACAGAGAAATAAAACATTTAATTTAAATTAAATTTTTAACACGAATATGGCATATTACTAATTTATTTTGTCTTAAACGCTTCAAATTTTTTACATTTGTTATTATAAATAATGGATAGATATTATTTATTTCAAATTGTACTTGTTCAATAAAAAGTTTATTTATTTATTTTAGGAAAATTTTTCTTGAATTTTTACGTTCCCGGTCCGCAGACAAAAAAGGTTGAACACCGCTGCTGTACAACTATACAATATACGCTAGGATTGTTTGGCTGAGGGGGGGAGGGGGGGAGCAAATATTAATAAAATCTTTTTATTGTATGATTTATAGGGAAGGTTCTTTTTTTTACAACTAATTCTTATTAGAAATTCCATTTAAAATTTATAATTTTTTTCGTTTTTGATTTGTAAATTGTTCTGCTCCCCTTCTCCCCTCCCCTAGATATTTCACCGACTACAGTTTTTATTTCTGATAGTTTTCTTAATTTTTTAATGGCCAAGGTAAACATTTTTTGATTCAAAATATGTAACAAAGAGAATATCTCCTCCTTACTTATTACTCATTATGAATAGTAATCCCCCATTGTATGTTTATTGCTATATATTGTAGTTTGAGTTAGTTTTTTATATTTTTATATTATTAGTCATTTATTTTATTTATATAAGGCCAAAGTTGTATCGCATGCTATTTGAGAGTCAGCATTTATGTCAAGACTATTTTATTTATATATTATTATACATTTTTACATTTTTTTCAGAGCGATCCGAAATCCCAGTGGATAAAAGAATTTTATAAAACAAATTATAGTTAGGTATAAAACGTATATTTTTCTTATTTTAGTTATTTTTTTTAGCGATTTAAGAGCTCGCAGTTTCTCATAAACATTTTATAGTCATTTATAATTTTTTTTAACATAATCGTGACCAAAGTGAAGGATATAATTATCTTAAAGAGATATTAATTTTATTTTTAGTGATGCTGAATGGGTAAAAGAGGAATGTCGCAAAGGACTTAACGATCTCTACCAACTAAATGCTCTCTTAGAGGATAGAGAGGCTCTTCGAAGGTAATTTTATTCTCATCTTAATTATGCATTAAATGTTTTAATAGTAAAATAACTTCTTCATTTGCGTGTAGGACGTTGAGTTGCGAGGATTTAGCTGCAGCGGCTGCAGCTGCCAAGGCTCGACTTCGTCCAGCAAGTGGCGGGGGACGTCTTGCTGTCCTGGCTGAAGAAAAAACTGTCACTGTCGATGAACTTTGTCAATTACTTAGTGGTCTCCTTGTGTTAAGAAGTGACGAAAGTGGATATGATAGTGACTCAACGAGAGGATCTGTTACTTCATCAGAGGTAGAATTATTTATTAAAACAAATAAAAATAATAAACTGTAAAAATAAGTTTAGGCAGAAGTTTTGAAATCAAAACTTCCTTTTTTCCTGTGATAGTTGTTGATGCTCTAAAAAAAATTGTAATTTTTTTATATATTAACCATAACAATGCCCCCTATCCCTCTGCGCAGAGGTAGAGGTCTCACTTCACATACAAAAAGGTCACTGGTTAGCTTACCGTCCTGAGTGATAAAAATTTATTAATATTATATTGGCTAATAATATAAATAAATAAGATCAGAGTCTAAATAGCCTCAGATGTCGAAAAATACTTTAAAAAAATCCATAATAGCACCAACAACTAACCCCTTTCAAATTAAAGAAGAAAATCATTAATTAGCATAAAAATCTAAAAAGACAGACAGACTTTAGACCAGTAAAAAAATATTTTTTTTTTGCATAATCAGCTGTTTATAATGATGTCATCCAACATCTTCAGTAAAACTCAGTAACTCGGGTAAAAATTGAATTTTAGGAACCAGCACAAATGAAGCAAATGAATCAAAGGGATGAAAGTAAACATATGTCATGGAATATTTAACGTTTTGTCAGTGATACCGAAGTATCTGCATTAGACTGATGGTTATGCACTGGTTTAGTACTCTACGATCATTAACACCTTACTGAATAAAATTCAAAAAAGTATTATTATTTTATGTTAATTAATTTTTGAGATAAAAATATTAAGAATATTTCATTCTATCTCCAAGCTCTCTTATCTCAAAAATTAAGGGTTGAGGATCGACATGGTTCTTTTATAATTCATGAGAGGAAAATTTTATCTCAATAAATGCTAAAAAATATTTTTTTCAATTTTTGTTGGTGTTTCTCTTTCTGCATCTTTTGGCATTTTTTCTCAACATTGTTTAATTTTCTATAATACCTGAAATATGATTTGATGTTAGAGAGTATAATTATCGCAATTTTTTTCAAATACCAAAATTTTTTACTTCGTTATTATATAATTTTCTCTAAAAGAGAACAGAATAAGCAAAAATTTTAATTTTAATTAAGCATATTTTTATTTTTAGAAATTTTATTTATTTTTATTTTAATTTATTGTTTTTGTTTTAGCTTCCTGGTGCAGGTCGCCGTCTAAGTGGACATATAGCTGGACAATTAGATGAAGCGGACGAAGAAACTCTTACCGAAAGCCCCGAAACAAACGAAATGGAAATTCTACGAACAACACCAAATGAAACTGACGAAGAAAAATTATCGTTTTCTCGGAAAAGAAACATCGGCATTCGTCGAGTGGGTCCTAGATCAACATCCACTACGTCTTTGGCTACAACCTCGACATCCACAACTTCGACGACTCCTCAATGTGCACGATGTGGACCCACAACTGGCTTTAAATCAACTTTAGTCAAACATCCCAACACACGGCAATCAGAAACTGGACTGAAAAACTCGAAATCATTATCTGTTCTCGGTATTAAATCCAAAGACTTTGAAAACGAATTCAAACCTTTAAATAAAACTAAAAGTTCCGATGAATTCAATAAAAATGGGTCTGATGATTTGAAAGCAGCTAGATCATTAACAGGTCTTCCTACGATCGATAATGGTAATCTTAAAAAGTCTGAAGCGCCTCCTAAAAATGGATTACTAACAAAAAAAATTGAAAATTTATCTAAAGGCAATTTGGATAATGAAGAACATGTAGATCCGCCACCATCTTCATCTGTTCCCAAAGCATCTCGACTGCTCACTGAATTCAAAAAATCTTCCGTAATGTTCGATGAATGTCTTAAGAAACCTAAAACACAAAATACAACAAATACTGAACTTAAATCGATATCGAACTCAAACAGAGAAAAATCTACCATCCCTAATGAAGCCTCTAATAAAAATAATCCTCAGGTATCTTTTATACTGTTTATTAATTTAAAGGTATGAAGTTGTATAAAAATATTTCATCGTTTACAGAACAAAAACTTACTGGAATGCACTAAATACATTATTAAATTTTAATTAAAAATATAAATTCTCATTTTTTAAATATATGATAATCAACAAGAACTGAAATCACATATCTCAATTTTTGTAAAGCAAGGTATTATATGCCATAGATTGATCGCCTCAAAAATTTACATTGAAATTCATAACTACTTTTACAAAAAATTGAGCTATGTGGTGTTATATATAAGCATCAATTTAAAAATATATAATACTAGTAATAAGACCCATTTATTATAACATACACTTATTGAGACATTTCGGGCCAATGTTCTTTCTTTTTACTTTCATTGAAGGATTATACTGTATATATGTATAGGTTCTAGAAATTTTTTTTATCAACTTTGACTATTTGCGTGAGCCTATAGAGACATTGTTAATGATGGATTGAATATATATACAAGACCTTTCAGAAAGAGCCCCGGGGCAATTAATATTTTTGAGGACTTATAATTTAAAATAAAATCAATGGTATTTAATATTTATTTCTAACATTTAATTATTTTACAGAAACTTTGCTCACTTAAATATCAAGTTCAGTTATTATTTTTGAATAATCTAAAATACGTGCCATCTGCTAAAATATTGAGTTAGCAAGTTGAGGCCCCCTCAGTTAGACACTATATATATATTCAATATATATCATATATAAGCTTTTCATCAATGGAACATCAAGTTTTTGCAAAAATTGAATCATTCAAATCAAAATATCTCCTCTCCTGTTTATTTTAACAAAATTATACCCATTATGAACAATTTTTAAAGAAAAATCTCAAGACATTCTTCTCACTAATTTTTTCAAATGAGAAAAATAATTAAATTGATTTTATATTGAAGAGTTTTAATTAATTTAAATATTTAGATTTTAAATTTAATTAATTTAAAATATTCAGATCAGAGACATGAAGAGTGAACTTTATCTTCACATTTCCACAACAATTTAACCGTGCACGGGAGGGGGGTAATCTTATAATATACGGTATATTATATTTTCCTATTATGCAGACCAGCGTTTAGTTTTAAGATAAAACTTGTTTTTTAAATGTTGATACAATTTATTAAAAGTAATCCATTTATTTTACGTTAGTATGAAATTCAAAAGTATATTTAGTTATTTTAAGAGAAAAAAATATTAAACCAAAGATTCTAATAAATATTTTAATTTTATTTCCAGGGCAAACCACCTCCAGGAGTAACCGGAATGCGAAAATTTTCTATTGAACCCTGGTCGACACAAACACAAGTTATGAGAAGACAACGACAAGGAGGAACTCTTCCCAGAAGGTTCATTTTGAAAGATATATTTTAAATAAATTTTTTTGTTAAGATTATTTTACGGTAGTAAATATGTGCAAACTCATATATATATATTTAGTTTGCTCTATCGTGTACATTCATAATCGTTTATTTTCAAAAGTATTTGTTTTCGTTCATTGTTGCTACAACAAAAATAATTCGTTTCTTGTTCTTGTTCAAAAGACAAATTGGTAACATAGAAAAATAATAATGTATCCTAATGTATAAAATACCTGTGGAACCAAAAATAATATAATCTTTGAAGTTTGTTTATTATAGTAAATTTTATTTATTTCAGAATGCTTTATAGAAATTTTCATTTTCTTAAATTAGGCCGGTAAAAAAATGGCAGCCTATAATAAGCGAATAATGTGAGGAGGAAATTTAATTAATAAAATTCGGAGAGAGTATTTCACTTGGGAACAATTGCCACCATTATATGTCAACATTCACTTCAGGCCAATAAGGCTTCTTTAATTTCAATTTTCTCCACATTTTTCCCAAAACAAAAAAGATGATAGCAGCATGAGTTGTTTCATTGATATATATATGAATATATATAAAACGACCTTTAGGAAAACTAAAAAAGAATAAATCTCCAGGACCAGATGGAATTTTTTTATAAAATAATACCACAAATTATGAAAGTCGAAATATTGGACATATTGAATCATTGTTGGAGAAGAGGCGCGTTCCCGGAATCATGGAGAGGCGCACTTATATTCCCGATTTACAAGATAAGAAGGAAGCCCTATTAAATGGATCATATAAAATAATGGCAACAATTTTAACCAATAGATTAAAAAGTTGGCTGGAAGGCCAAAAGCTGATAAAAGAGAGTCAAGGCGGCATCAGAGAAAGAAGAGGAACAAGAGATAATTTATTCATATTAAACAGTCTAATAGAAAACAAACTGAGCCAAAAAGAGAAGGTTATATATGTTGTTTTTAGACCGTTTGACAAAGTAAACAGACAAACCTTATTGGAAAAAATACGCAAGATAGGAATTAATGGAAGAATGGATAATTTGATAGGATAGTCTATCTAGTGAAACGAAGAACAAAATAATTAACGACCAGTCTGAAGAGGGAACATTTTGGAGTACTCGGGGTGTGAGAGAGGGATGTCCTCTTAGTCCCATACTATTTAATATATATTTAAATGATCTAGAAAACGAATGGCAAAAGAAGAATATTGGGAGGGAGGTCAGTAATAGATGGAGAAAATATTTTTTGCCTAAAATTTGCCGACGACATAGCTATGGTGGCAGACGATAGGGAGGGGCTCCAAGAAATGATGCGGGAATATATATAGAGAAAAATTATTTGGAAATTAATATAGAAAAATCTAAAGTCTAAAGAGATTTAGAAAGAAAGGAAGAGAGGTAAAGAAGAAGTATGGAAATTGAGAGACAAGAGAGTGGAACAGGTATATAAATATAAATATTTAGGATATATATTTAATGAAAGAAACAACCACAGGGAGCAAAAAGTTATCTATTCAACTTGGAGCTTATTGAAGAGAAACAAAATTGCGGATTTTAGGAAGAAGACCTATTTATTCGAATCCTTGATTGATATTTTAATGTACGGCTTGGAAATATGGGGATGGCAGGAGAGAGAAGAAGTTGAAAGAGATCAAGGTAAATATTATAAGTTAATATTGGGGCTCGCAAGAAACACCCCAAATTACATCTGGAGAATGGAAACGGGAAGAAATAAAATGGTCATCTGTCAAACAAAAAGAGTCAGCAAATTTTAAGATTCCTGGAAATGGAAGAGGATAGATGGCCAAGAAAATGTTTAAGGAACATCTTCAGAAATACAAAAAATAATATAGAAACAATTTTGGGGATACAGTTTTGACAAAGGTGGGAGAGATGGGGAGAACCAGGACTATTTAGGGAATTTGAAGAATGGACAAAGTCGGAAAGAATCAAGAGGATGGAAGAAGGGATTAGAAAAGGCATAAAACAAGAGGTATTGGGAAAGAGTCGATAGATCGAGATATTTTCCTCATTACAAGAACATAAAAAGTATTTAGGGACGGAAAAGTATTTAATAAGAGATGAATAATTAATAATAGAAGAATGAAAAAGAAGAATATGGGCGAAGGCAAGATGCGGCAACATCTATAACAACCAAGAACAGAGTCCGTCAAAAAGAGAAATTTTGGAAAACCTTGAAAAGGAACTAAGAAGAGAAGAGGTGTAAATCGAAGTGATAGACCAGCTAATGAAGCAAGAAGAGAAGGAAACGGGAAGTTAAATAAAATAAATAAATGTTAAATAGTGTATATACGTAATACATGTTTTTATATTTAAATATAATGAATCTGTTTTCTTGTTTTGTAAATGTAAAATATAAAATATGTATAGCTTAAAGACCAAAAAGGTCAAAGGGAAAATTTTTGGAATCAATAAAATAATAAATAAATATAAAAACGACTTTAGCCAGAGCCTCGAATATATATATATAT
>JAAAKE020118906.1:0-35521 GCA_010014785.2 Anisolabis maritima | reverse complement strand
AAAATTAAAAAATAAATTAGTAAATAAATTCGAAACGTCTCTCGAGTTTTTATTGAGCATCCTTTTGACTGAACCTGCCTTCTCTACTAAACAATTAATTCTAAACACCATAAAAAAAATTTTATTCATCACTCCCAGGTAAGAATTCTAACTTCTGAGGGTTACTCAAGTTGTTTGAATCGAGATCCTCTTTTGAATTCCAAATATTAATAAAAAATGAGGGAGTGAGTCCTTGGGGCAAAATCTTCCCGTTTTATTAGTTTGGTTCATCCTCTTGATTAAATTATTAAATTTGTGTTTTCATGGATGTTATCCATCTAAACAAACAAATAATAATATTTGACAATTTAGCCATGAGAGACGTCGTCATAATAATAATAAATCCAAATAAACATAGGTATGTATCTATTTGAATTACCATGTTTACTTTTCCTTGTTGTTTGATTGATTGATTGTTGGGGAATTTGGAATTCCAAATGTCACAATTTAAAATAACAAAATTCAATTAGAATATTCAGAATGAATTGAAACATGTAAAAAGAATGACTAACAATTCTTTCCGCGCTAAATTTCCTTTTTAGTTAAATAAATAAATAAATTCCTATATTTAAAAACTGGATGGTGGATGGATGGATGGATATAGAGGATCCCCTTAATTTGTGAGGTCCAGGTACTTAAGCTTCCCGGATGGGCCCTTTGTGTCAGGCAGGTTACTGGCAGGTGACTTCTGGCAAATTTGAAATAATTTTTTTGCATCAAACCGGACTCGAACTTGAGATGTTTTTGCA
Source organism: Anisolabis maritima (assembly GCA_010014785.2). NCBI lineage: Eukaryota > Metazoa > Arthropoda > Insecta > Dermaptera > Anisolabididae > Anisolabis > Anisolabis maritima. The sequence continues at coordinate 34,733 of JAAAKE020118906.1, read as the reverse complement.
ACTTTAGATCCGTAATCCGCCTCCTCACACTTATAAACTAAAATCAAGTAAAATTTTTATTTAGCTATTTACCTTTCTTCTCTTTTTTTTTTTGGCGAAATTTTTTCTGGTTTTTGTTTCGAAGGATGAACGAAATTACAAAAAAGAAAAAAATCGAACGTAATCGAGGAAAAAGAACTGAAACGAACTCAATCAGAGCTGACGCCAACTAAAGTTACCCAAAAGGGCCATTTGGAGTGTTTCAGCTCACTTGCGTTTTTTTTCTTTTTTCTTTTCTTTTAGAGAAAAAGTTTTTTGAAGATTTTTGTTTAGAGGTCGAATAAATTTTATATGCCGAATAAAATGAATTACAAATGTATTTTATTAAAAAAGAATTTTGAAATTTTAAATATTTATTGTGCTATGCGAATGACAAACTTTTTGTTTCCAAAATCTTTTAATTTTGGCCTATAGAACATTTATTTGGCCATTACCCAAGTAAAATAATTATTTGATATAAAATTATTTAATATTGTCAGCAAACTTTGCCAATTGAAATGAGACTAATTTTGACCTCGTTATAAAATTTTCACTTTCGTTTTTCTTTTTATTTTTTCTCCAAGAGAGGTTTTGTCGCAATCACAAATAGGTCTTTCTCTGTGCCCAGTCCTATGAAGTTATTTAGCTTAGACAATCGTCTCGTAGGCTTGGTTAATCACACTATAAGATAAGATCTATAAGAATTTTATATGCTTCTTCTAACAATTTTTTTTAAATTTTGCTCCCTTATCCTTTATTATCAAATATTCAGCCATTATTTACGAAAATTAGTATATTATAATATTATAAAAAAAATATACGTCATTTTATTTCGGACTAACAAGTTAAAAAACATAATATGAAAAAATGACTAATTCTTAAACTTCTTTCAAAGAAGGCTGGGCATAAGGCAAAAAAGGAGAAAAAGTTTGGTTTTCTCGGGAACATTCCTCACCTGGAATGGAGGAGGAGGTCCCTTTGCTGACGCCCACTCGGTCACCTCATATGGACAAATATTTACTTTTTCTGAAAATAAGAGATTTTTACCTCCGCCACCCTCCAGTTCTCTTGCGATTTTAGAGACGCATTAACGTCAAAAAAAAAAAAAAAAGGTAATGTTAAACAGATTAAATGCTTCGCTTATACAAAATTAATCTCCAATAGAATTTGATAAAGAGAGAGAGAGAGAGAATCAAAATTTTATTTTAAAATTCTCTATTCAATGTCCAAAATCCAATCGGGATCATCTTCTAAACAATAATAGATTAACAAAGAGACTTGCGTTTGTCATACGTCACACTGATGATGAAAATGATGAAGAGTGTTGAAGCAGTAAGAGGGGGAGATAATTAATTTTAAATTCCTATTTTAGAGAGTACTAATTCTCTATAAATGTGGTTGACATTTTAATTCTCCCCCCCCCCCCCCCATTCCTCTTCCTATTATAAATATCAAATATCCATTTTAATCCATCCTATCTATTTAATAATACTAAAAAAACCCTAAAAAATCCAATTCCCTCGATATTAGGGGTTACTGCTGCTGCCCTATTGGCAAATATTGGAACTCAAATTGAATTTTAGCCCAGAGAGAGGGAGAGATGATCGAAAGATAAGTTTGATAATTTTGATTAGCTTTTTAATAAGATTTAAAATTCAATTTTTTTATTAATTGATTTTTAATATGAAATCCATTGGACAGAAAAAAATAATGAGAAATTAATTTGATCTCTTCCCTCCCCCCCCCCCCCTGAGTAAGAAATTTTACTTTAAATGCTTTAAAATTACTTTAAAAAATTCTTTTAATTCTACGTATTCCATCATATTTAATTTTTATATTCCTCGGAAATATTTATTTTCATTAGAAACAATTTGAATATTTGAAATGATTAATATGCTTCAATAATTTTTCAAAATTTCATTTAATTAAGAATGAGACTTAATAAAAATCTTCTTTATGCCAATAAAGCCCGTTTCACACTTTAGGGAATGCCATCGGCGTGTCAAATATTCCCAAATATTTTTGTTTCGGATAGTGTGAATATTATCATCGCTAATTTTTTTTTTTTTTTAAATGATTAGGTCAAGTTGGTCACATTATTAGAGATTGCGCAATATTGTACTTTAATTTATAAATAAAAATTGTTTGATTGATACTTGATTTATAAGATAGGTAGAGAGAGATAGAGAACAGAGTTTTTTTTTTAGAAGCAAGGTCAAATACTCCAAAATCTAATTTCCCTCTCCTCCTCCTCCTCCTCCTCTTCCGATAAAGTTTAAATAAAAGTGAAAATAAAATATAAAATTAGTTATTTTGTTTTAAACTGAAAAAAAAAAAGAGGAGAAAAGTTTAACAAATTAAATTACCATCCTCCCCCTCTATTCTCTCTCTCTCTCTCTCCGTTAATAGTTATTGTTATAACGTTTCTTTTTTGTTTCCCTTGACTATTCAATATTAATAGAAAAAGTTCAAAGCTCTCTCTCTCTCTCTCTCTCGATATTTTCAATATATTATTCATAATTTTTTTTATTTTTCACTCTCCTATTCACCTATCAGAGAAGGAAGGTATTGTAAAGATATTTTATAATTTGAGATTTTGAAGAATCAACTCAAATTAGTGGGAAGCTTTTATTTACTTTCAGGAGGGAAAGCGAATCCCTGATAGACCTCTACATCTCATCTAAGAGATTAGGACTGCTTTCACATTTGAACTCATATTAATAATTTGAACCTAAATAAATAATTCTTTTTTGTTATTTCTGCTCCTCCCCCATCTCTCAAGGAGGGCGCGCCCGACAGTTTGAGAAACTTTTAGTTGCTTTGGTTTTTTGTTGAATTATTTAAACCAATATTTCGCCAATTTATTTCAAGCAGGAGATTGTTAATTTTTTTTTATTTTATAAACTTGGTTCCCTCCACTCTTTTAAATGAAAGGAGAAAATAGCAAAACATTTTTGAGATTAGATAATTATAATAAATTAAATATTAATTTGAATTCATAGTTCTCTCTAATGTGAAAACACAGTGCAGTAACGGATCCTGACTTTTTATATATCCACTTTACACATTCTTATAGTGGCAATTTTAAACTTTTTTTTTGGTATTGTCAGAGTGCATCTATTCCCATAATATATTTGTTTTAGTCTTTTCGGCATCTAAGGCCATATAGACCTTTCTACGATACATGTATAAATTTATTACATTACTTGTAATCCAGGCATATTGATTTAAATAAATTTTCATCGGACTCCCTGGGATCCGAACCCACACCTCTTGACTTTTAAGGTTATCAATATTGACAATGTCAGTATCTTTAACCTCTCGGCCACGGTCCTATAGTATTGGCTTCAATAATTGTTTTTTTTTCTTTTTTACTCAAGTGTTCGCGCCCCCATTTTTATTATTTCGCGGCCCCTACTAGTTAGGAAACTCTGATTAAATAAATTAATTTAAAAGAAATGACAATTCTATTTTTATTATCTAATTTATCGGTTGGGTGGTTACGTGTTGGCCACATCAATTTATTTTTTGTTTTTGTTTTTGTTTTGAAAGTAAAGCTTTAATTTTATAATTAATTTTACAAACCAAATCGTATAATATAATACATACATATTTCGATTTAAAGTAATCGAGATATTTTAATTTAATACCACCAATAATCCTCTTAAAAAACTGCGCAATCCTAACGATTTTTTATTAAAATAAATTATAATCCTATCCCATTGCTAATTGGAAAAAAAAAGGATTTTTTCGTTGTTTTGCTGTAACTCAATATCTTCTATAAGAAGATAAATTAGAAATCTAATAAGATAATAACTTGTCTTTTAACGTTACCAAACAAATGAATTTTACTATCCATGAATTAGAGATAGAATTAATTAATTAATTATTAATATATTAATTAATATATTCTTAATCAAAATCAGGCTATTTAATAAAATTTATTTCTTAATTTGTGTTGACGTTTCGGTCTTTATGAAAATGTTTGTTTTTAAAAAAATACAATGAAGTTTCTTGCTAAATATATAATTTATAATTGATAAGGACATTTTAAAAAGGGGTTAACAAATTTCAAAGTCAACCTTTCATAGTCGGTTGTAGAAAACTTAGGCTGAAAGTGAAATACTTAGACCTTTTGTTTTTTTCCTCTCTTAGGAGATGATCCGTTTGGGTTTGACAAACAACTTAAAATTCAATTCTAACATTCTTCAGCCTGTAGTCGTGGGCGTCTCGTTGATAATGATATAATAATAACGCTATTATTGTAATCTCTCCTCTCTATTAACCATGGGCGGATTCAAGAGGGAAAGAGGTAAAGAGGATACTCTCCTCTCCTTTGATAAGTGAAAAATATTTATTTTATTTAATTTTTACCTAAAAAAAAAGTTTTTTGATTGGAAATAATTAGATCAAAAATTGAAAATTGTTTTAATTGCTCTGGTTTACATCTGAACATGGAAATTCTGAGTTTTCTTCTCCCCTCCCCCGAGGTGAGTTCTGTTCTTTATCTAAAAATTTTAGGACTTTTTTAGTTTTTTATAAATAACTCCAAAACTATGCCTCCTATCAAAATAGTCTTTATTAAATAAATTGTAGAGAATTAAATTCTGTATTAAATGAATTCTTAGTAGATAAAATTTGATTGAGGGAAATTATGAAAATCAGAGTTTAATATTACCATTTTTTAGGAAGAAATGTTTTTCTTCTTAGGATTCCTAGAAGTTAAATAATTTATTTGCAATTTCAATTTGAAAGCAAAAGTTGATAGAATAAGAATTGTAGAACATTTAATTATTTTCACAATTGGTATATAACTTATTCAATTCGGTTAAGTTCAGATATAGAATTTTTTGAAATATTGGAAAAAAAATTTAATCCCCCCCCTTTGGATTTGTTCTTGCTATTAACAGATGAGAAATCACTCCAATCAGTGAGTCAAGATCATAAAGTTAATTTATGAAAAAATGACCAATTAGATAGTAGCCAGAGACTAAATGTATACTTAAATACGAGGATTGGAAATTTAATAGTAACACTTACAAAATAACTATCGACCCAAATGATTCATTACCAACAATGAGACAAAGAATTCAACATGATAATTTAGATAGTATCTTCTAGTGTAATTATTTATATTCTTTTTTAATGTGAAATTAATTTCTACTCTTAAAAAACATTCAACATAGTTGTAAAACTTTCTCTAGAAATATTGACACTTTAAGTTCTTTTATAATAAAAAAATTTTCTAGAATTGCACCTAAAATTTTGTCCATTTAAGAGTAGAAATGAATTTTATATTAAAAAAGAATATAAATAATTACACTAGAAGATACTATCTAAATTATCATGTTGAATTCTTTGTCTCATTATTGGTAATGAATCATTTGGGTCGATAGTTATTTTGTAAGTGTTACTATTAAATTTCCAATCCTCGTATTTAAGTATACATTTAGTCTCTGGCTACTATCTAATTGGTCATTTTTTCATAAATCAACTTTATGATCTTGACTCATTGATTGGAGTGATTTCTCATCTGTTAATAGCAAGAACAAATCCAAAGGACTTTTTTTTTAAGAGAGGGGATTAAATTTTTTTTCCAATATTTCAGAAGTCCACGATTATCAATCTGTTTTTCCTTTCTCCTGCTACCCTGCTGAGGGTCTTGAATTATTAATAAGTTTTATATTTGAAGTGTCGATCGACAATCACATTACGCCCTACAAAAAATTAAAGTTTCTAAAGGTGAAAAACAGGAGAAAATATTTCTTTGGTCTTTTAAAAAATCAAAGTCCCACTTATTTATAGTGAGAGTTGAAATTCGGGATTACTTTTATGCCTAACAGTCTCAAGGTCGATTTGCTTGACCTGCAGATGCCGAGGCATAGAATGACAGACTACTGTGAAATCTCTGAGGTTGGAGAATGAGATCCCGGAATTCATTAGGCAACAATAAAAGCCGATAACAATATTTGTTAAATGAGCAGAAAGGAGCAGATGGTTGACTTGAGCAGCCAAAATATAAATAATTGTTTTATGCTCAAGGCGCAATAACAGATCTATCTCTCTATCCACTCCTTTATCTTTGAATTTATAATAATTAAGTAAAGGAGCTCTGCTCTAAGAGCTTCAATCAATTTAAGAAGTTCCTGCAGAATCAGAAAGATGTAGATATAAAATTAAAAACCATTTTTGACGCTATATAACCTAGTGCGGGAAGGTTAAAGAGAAATTAAAGGCGATTATTCTTTGCTCTGGCTACGCCCATACCAGGAAGAGATAAGCATTGATGAAAAGATGCATGTGTTGGACTTCCGTTCGGTGAAATCGCAGCTCCAATCCAGTTAATTCCCTTTTTCTAATAAAATGAAAATTTGAACTCTTTTAACAGTATCCAAATCCAAATTTCCCACCACAAAAATAAATAAAATATTATCATTTCTAATGTTAATTTTGAACTCATGTTAGCTTTTAGCTATTGTTCTAGCTTTTTAGTTATTTTTCTTGATTTGTTTTTGTTGCTTTTTCACTCATTCGCTTGCTTGTATGCTTTTTCTTAAAAACCACACCATTTTAATTGATAACTAAATCAATCAATAAAACACAATTAAAAAATCTCTAAACTTACAATTAAACAATCACAATAAAATCGAAATAATAACACTAACAATAAAAAAATGGCCATTTTAAACCAATAAAAAAAATCTTTTATTAGTTTACATATTCACAGATATAAGTAAATATATATATTTTCAGCTCGCAAATGGAAATCCAAACACCACAACAAGCTTACACATTTGAACATTTCTGGAAGATACAACATGAACAACAACAACAACATGAAACAAGATATGGAAAATTACTTTCACCAACATTATCACACATTCCCTAAACAATCAGCCAGGTTGGGTCATAAATATCATGATTTAGAGAATATCGGAGGCGGTAATTTGGCAAGTGCAAGAGGACTGGATAACATTGGAGGAGGCAATTTGGCCCGTGGATTGGATAATATTGGCGGTGGGAACCTTGCCAGAGGTTTGGAGAATATTGGTGGTGGAAATCTTGCTAGGAGTTTAGAGAATATTGGTGGTGGAAATCTTGCTAGGAGTTTAGAGAATATTGGAGGTGGAAATCTAGCCAAAAGTTTAGAGAATATCGGAGGTGGGAACCTTGCAAGAGAACTGGATAATATTGGTGGTGGAAATCTTGCAAGAGGTTTAGAAAACATCGGTGGTGGAAATTTAGCCAGAAGTTTAGAGAATATTGGCGGTGGGAATTTGGCACGAGGTCTAGAAAATATTGGAGGTGGAAACCTTGCACGAGAGCTTGATAATATTGGTGGTAGGAATTTGGCACGAGGTCTAGAAAATATTGGAGGTGGAAACCTTGCACGAGAGCTTGATAATATTGGTGGTGGGAATTTGGCACGAGGTCTAGAAAATATTGGAGGTGGAAACCTTGCACGAGAGCTTGATAATATTGGTGGTGGGAATTTGGCACGAGGTCTAGAAAATATCGGAGGAGGCAATCTTGCTAGAGAACTCGATAATATTGGAGGTGGAAACCTTGCCAGAAGTTTAGAGAATATTGGCGGAGGAAACCTTGCAAGAGAACTGGATAATATTGGTGGTGGAAATCTTGCGAGAGGATTAGAAAATATCGGTGGGGGGAATCTTGCAAGGCAACTCGAAAATATTGGCGGTGAAAATTTATTAGACACACATGATATTCAAAAGTGATTTTTGGACTGCTCAAAGTGATGAACCAATTAACGTCTAGATAGTTAGAATCAAAATTGTAAAATAAAAAAATCTTTTATCTAATAAATAAACAAAATTCTTTTATCATTTTTACTATGAATTTTATTTTTCCCATCATTTGATAAGAATATAAGTCAATAAAATATTTTATCATTGATTTTCATTTTCTAGTCGAAACATCATAAAGATAGCACAAAACAATTATTTTTTACATTGAGAGACCCATTTGACTTTGATTTGATTTCTCTTATTTGTTTCAACGTTGATTTGTGGAGAGATTTCTTCCACCAGGAGAGAATTAGAAAATATCGGTGGGGGAAATTTTGCAAGGGAACTCGAAAATATTGGAAAATTTATTAGACACACATGATATTCATGTGGGACTTCACTGATAGGACAATTAGAGATGCGGAACTTAGATAAAATTTCTTTTTATTGTGAATTGTTAGATATTTAAAACTTATGTGTATGAATGATGTCAAAGTTTAGTGAGAGACAAACTCAAAAGTCCCGTCCTTCTACTCCTGATGTTAGCTACTTTTTTCATAAGAGATAAGGAATAAATCTTTAATTATAAAACTAATTTCAACTAGAAATGAACAAGTTCCATCCTTTGAATCGAGTTTCTCAATCTACCCTTAGAATGGAATCCTTTTTTTTTTTTTTTTACCACTTTTGAGTTTTCCTAGTATTTTGCTATTATCTTAAGGCTCTTCAGAATGAAGAATAGAAATAGTAGTGAGTTGTTAGATTCGTAATGCTCCTAAACTCTTAAATTTCTTACTAAATCATATATCCATGCTACAATTCCAAGACCAGCCTTAATTTCTTACCATCATTTTCTTATTATGTTAGAAGGCATGATCAGTTCCCTAAATATGAAAAATTTTCACTAATATGAAGTTGCTACTATCACCTATACTTTAAAAGAATATCGAATAAATAGAATTTTTAGAGGCGAAGCCTTAAATTGTAATATCATGCTTTTCAATAGTATATGGTAGTCTCATATAGGGTATAGAAAGTTTTTCAGGGGTATTCAGACCAATTACAACCAACCCGTCCAATTTGTTTCAACTATATCAATGAGGTGGAAATTGGTTAAGGCTTCTATCAATATTTTAAATAAATTCTATTTGCTAGTAATATTATAGCAAAAGAGATCAATAAATTTCTACATCTATCTCTCAGATAAAAGTATTTTTTCAAAATTTTTATAAAATCTTTAGATGTTGTTTTCAAGATAAAATTTCTCATTCAACAAATGGGTATATTCTAATAGAATAATGGATTGCCAGGTAGATATCTTTCTTATTCTTTCCTATGATGTTATTAAGAAAAATACTAGAATATGTATGAAATTTGAAACATAAATCAAAAGGGCAACAGAATGTTGATTAAATTCTCAATGAATAACAACCTCGTTTTTTCATTTTTTTTTTTATCTTTTATGAATTTGAATTTTTAATTTAAAGCCCTTTTTGATTGGTTGGCCTTAAAAGCAGAATAGGATTTTTAGAATCAGAGTCAGCTTGCAAGACAGGAATTATTAAACAGATTCACTCAACCTTCCTTTCTATTTTTTTTAATCAATACCTGGAAGGATTAAGAGAGTAAAAGACAAAAATAAAATCTCTTTACTTGCGTATTATTCTTGATTCCTATTGGATCCAATATCAAATTGGAATAATTTTACTTCACATAAAAAAAAAATAAAATAAAATAATTTATTAAAATTTTATTTTTTTAAGCAAGAAAGAAACAGATCTTTTTTTCTCAATTAACTTCACAAGGAAAAATATTTTCTTTTTTTAAAAAAAGAAATAGATCTTCAATTAGCCTACGTATTTAAGACAAAGTTCATTGAACTCAACTTCAATCACTTGTCCTATGTTTGGTCCTAAATTTTATTCTCATTTTTCATTTTTATTTCTTTTCTTTGATAATAATAAATAACCTCATTTGAGGATTTCCAAAGTAGACTTTTAAAGAATAATAAATACATTGTTAACTCTCTGTGGTTTTTTTTTTTTTTTTTTTGGGATTTATTACAGTCAATTTATTTACTCTTTTAGTTCATTTTTTAGAATTTTCCGGTTTTTTTTTTTTATTTTAATTTTAAGCCAATTTTGGCTGCAAATTATGCGAATCAAACACAAAGTCGTCTCGCATAAATATATTTCGTTGGAAAATTTAGTTTCGATGGTTTCAACTTATGCATCTCGGAGGTCACCTATCCGAAGTTCAACAGTGCTTAGCCTTGCTTAGTACACTGATCTCTCGTTGGCTGTTCTTCTTCTCGGCCCGCTGACAATTTTCTGACTCCTCTTTTATTTATTGAAGTTAATAAAATACATATTTACACAATTTTATACATTTTGAATATTTTATAATTTACATAAATTGTTGAGTTTGAAGCCCTTTTAAATAATTTATTTTCTTAAGATAGATCAGAATTTATTAAGGACGTGTGCGCGCCATTTATTGAAAATTTTAAAAACATATTTTCAAAATACATATTATTAATTTGTGCTCTAATTTTTTAATCAATCCGCATCTCTCTCATCTCCAAGCCAATCGAGAAGATTCTCTTCTATGGAAAAATAAAAAAAAAAAACGCTTTTATTTAAAATTCACTAAAAAATAGAAAGTAACTTTTTGCATAAAATTGTATATTTATTCTTTGCGTTTGCAGTGAGCACTCCACAAACGCTCAGTGTGTTTTGTAAAAAGTTACTCTCCTCTTCTTATTTATTTAAATTAATTGGTAGCTAATATAATTTAAATAAGATATTGTTATTATATATTTATAAGTAATCAAACAATCCAATAGTTTCTATATTCTATTGATTTAAGTCAAGAGGTTTTTCGGATTTCATAAATAAATTAAAATAGCGCAGTCTTTGGCGTCCTATTGATAGATAACATTTGAAATCAACGTAACTATAGATGGGAAACGAGAAAAAAAAAAACACCTGCAATATTAATGATGATTGATCAATGGATTTAAGTTTATTTTATTCTTTGATTAATATTCTTAAAGAAGAATAAAAATTGTGTCAATATTTCTTGTTAGCTACGGCAAATTAGTTCAGCTATATTTGTTGTTGAAAATTCTTATTGATTTTTCTCTAAAGGTTATTTCATTCAAAAACAAGAAAAAAGTTTAATTATAGTCGAGAAAAGCGGGTTCTCAACTATTGGTATAGATTTTTTGATAATTTTAAAATTTTACTTTTTTTTGCCTACCTGCAAGTATTTCTAATTTCAAGCCCATTAGAAAAATCTTCCTTAAGAAAGCAAGCACTCGCCAAAAGGCTTCGATTTCGATTTTCATTAAACATTCTGACGTCGAAGTTTTCTCAGAAAACGCCAGCCAGCTCTGAGGAACATCGACCTGATCCTCGCGTTCGAAATAACCAATCAGTCTCGAAACCCTCATTACAATACATTTGCAAAAAGCATCGGTTGACTTTTTTAATTAAAATTTTTCAATTGAGAGCTTTGTTTGACTTTTGCTTAACAGCTCAAGATATATTTTCACATTTAAAAAAAAAAAAATATAACTAACGCTTAAAAAATGACACATTCCCATTAGTATTTATTGATTAAAGAGTCTTGACTTTAATTTAAACTAAAACTATTCCAACTTCATAAATATCATTTTTGTTTAAACAGGTCAACCATTAGGTCAGTCAGCTTAGTTAGAGGACATTTTCTCAGGTCAAAAAAAAACAGCAATTTAAAATGTAATAGCCGGTCTTAAAAATTGTGAATGCTAAAAAAAAGATGCCCCTTCCATTTGACATGTCCGACTTCTTTGCCTCTAGGAGTGAGGGAAGGTCATTCATATTACCCTTTCCTTGCTCTATTTCTCTTTGCCTCTCTCTCTCTGGTCGATCTTTAATTTTTTATGAATAAAGTAAAGCATTCCTTGAAATTTAGTTAGAAGTAACGAATCTTGAATATTATAAAAGCCAAAGAGTCGTTAATAGTGTGCATTAAGGCTGGGATAAAATATTCAGTTAAAAATTTAATCGGTCAAAAAATTACACGGTCTACCCAACTAACTTCAATTAAAACTTTAGTTGTTTCTCTCTAAATTCCACGAAATTAACCAGTTAATGTTTTTCAAGTTTTTTTTTTTTTTTGAGGGAAAAAGCCTTAAATTAAATGCTTAAAAACCCTCAATCCTAACAAAAAAATCATTCCCCGGTTGGTTACCCCTGGTGTATCGTGCACTGATGACACACATCATTCCCATCGCCGGTTTCGGGCTCTCTGACCCATTCCCGGTCACCCCTCCACCCTCTCTCTCCCATGTTTTTCAAATCAATTCTTTTAATAATATATGAAGGAGAAATATTAAAATTGTTCAGGTATTTAATCCACTCTTTTTAATTAGCAAAAGAATATTTTTTATCTCATTTAAAATAAAATTAATAATTATATATTTATTTTATTTATTTATTGATACCTGAATCCATCAAAGTCGATTGAATTTTTCAAATTTGAATTTTATATAAATAAGATACAAATACTCTTTCGGTAAACAAAGAGAGTGGATTAAACCCCTGAACAATTTCAATATATTATAATATTTAAAAGAATCTACTAAGTTGATGAACTGATCAACTGATTAATTTCGTTGAATGGTGAAAAAAATCAACTAAGTTTTTAATTGAAGCTGACCTGTTAATTTTTGGTCCGATTAATTTTTTAACTGGTTAAAAAGATTTCAGAAAGTTCCAGCCTAGTGGGCATGTATATCGGTTTATTCCGCATCTCTTTTCTAAAAAATACTCGGGATAAAATTTGCATTTGACATATGGGAGCAACTATAAAATATGCATATCTTCAGCCTAGAGATCTCATTATGGTATAAAATGATAAACATATAATGATAAATACAATTGTGGAAAGCAGTTTGTGTCTCGATGAATAGTCGGTCCATCTTTATAATGTAAGCTTGCGATTGAGTTGGAAATAAACGAAGAAAAAAAAAAAAAAAAAGTTTTTGGGGTGATATCGGACACAGAGTCAAAATGATTGTCTATCTCGCTCTCTCACTTTCTCTTCAAGTGAGATAGATAATCCTCTGAAACTTTTTGAAATATAAATATTAAATTGCTAAAGGAAACGTGAGTGAATGCAAGTTTTCAAATATTGAAATAGTCACGGTATATTACGTTAAAAGTCCTTACAAATCACATTTCAACATAATTTGGCTAATTTTATTCAGTGATTAATAAAAACATTTTTTTTTTGAGATCTCTCCACTCTTCTAGTGTTTGTGATTATGCAGCAGAGGGGAACCACTAAAAAGTTTCATTAAATTAATGAGTAAAAAAAAAAAAAAAAAAAAAAAAAATACCAAGCCAAATATGTTTTCAGCCAAAGGACAGATCAGTGTTTTTAAAACAGATATTCGCAGCCACGAAATCCCGGCGCGTCAGCCCAACTACATGCCATACAAAAAAAAATTCTTTCTTCGCGCACTCTTTTTGTAAAATATTAAGTCCAATCTGAATCTTAGTTTTTCTTTTTTTTTTCTCCTACTACATATTTTAATTTTAGGCCAGGGTTTTCCTAAATTTTTAAATTCACGGGAATCTTTGACTCTTACTGTTCCTTCAGCTTTGATGACATTGACAAAATAAATCATATTTATCTATTAATTTAAAATTGAATAAAATTTTTCGGCAGACCTTCACTTTCCTTTATCATTATCTAAGAACAATTAATTTTTGAAGATAAAGAAGAATAAAACCTGCTGAATTCGGTCCATTTTCTCACTCTTTTATTCGCAATAAGAGCCCTCATCATCAGTGCATTTGGAGGGTTTTTAATATCCAATTACAATGTGAAAACAATGTGAAAACAATGCTAAAGGGCGAGCAGAGGCTGTGGAGGGTCAAGTCCCACTTCCTTCTTTTTTCTGCTGGTTTTATTCTTCTTTTTCTTCAGCACAACAATTCATCTTTTTTTTCATTCTTGCGAAACAATTAATTTTTAAAACTAAAAAAAAAAATGTATTAGAAAGTTTCGCGACGCCCTTATGCCACGACACACACAGGAGGAACATCTGTTTTAAGCTTGTTTCGAAAACTTAAAGTATACGCACTTTTCTCTATCATTGCTCACTTTAATAGGACACATTTAGAGCAAATGAACTGTCACCTGACATCAAAGGTAGACATATTGGAATTGAACTTGCATTTCATATAACATACATATGACATCACACTGAGTGAATTGCAGTAATTGAAAAGCAACATTAGTCTTCCCTACTGAACCTTTCTGAACTACCCCCCGCCCCTTCATCACCATCCTCTTTTCTATTCCTTGTTTTTCTTGGCTCATGTCTCACTATCAAAATGATTTCTGGTCTTCACTATTCATCTTTTGGCCTTTCTTTTTCTTTTTCTTTATTCTCATCATCTCCCACTCCCTCTTAATTTTTTCCCCCATCTTTCACTCTATTTTTCTCTCAAGATCCATTAAATCTTTTAGAAGTGAATAGAGACTTTCTCCTTTTATTTATAAAATCTTCCAGAGATCCAATGCTTTTGTTTTTTCATTCATTTCAAATAATTCAAACAGATGATCTACCTGTACAGCCAACGTTAATTCCAAGGTAAGCTTGTAATTTTATCTCTTGTTGCATTTCGTGTTCAGGTTATTATTTTTTATTTATTAAATGCATGCATGCATGCTTTCCATAATGGTATTTATTCTGCTTCCTAGAGAAGGAAGGGCTTTCCATGTTAGAAATAAACATAAGGAGGGATTAAGGAAATGACAGAGAAGAGAGAAGGTCATTTTTAATTGGGGAAGATCCACTTGACATGTTAAAGGAAAATTTCACTCACACTACGATGACTAATTGGATTGATGACCTCTAAATATCCGTGAAGTTTCCAACAAGCTAAGACATAACATGTTGTCCTCTCTAATGTGAAAAGTTAGAAATTTTCGGGTGGTCGACTTGTTAGTCATTTGATCGATATTGGGTTCAATTATTCGGTAAATAATTAAAAAACTTTGCTGTTTAAATAAAGAACTAGGTCTCTAACAACTCACTTACGCCGAACCATGAAACTAACAAAGGGACGCCGCCTTGTGGCTTTGTCTATATTTTAGTTTCTATTTAAATGATATATATATATTTTTAGCCTCGATAAAATTTACACTATTATTTTTTGGAGCTACTTATTTATATTCAACTTTAAGGCTAGTATCTAGTACCAGGACTGAGCAGCCCATTCGAGAAGGAAGAAGAAATTCGACCGGCTGCTTGCTAGTATGCAACTTTCATAGGTCTTCGTCCTGATACCCAGAGGCTGCGTCTCTGGCTGCAGTGTCGTGCAGCTAGTGTTTGTGATTGAGCAGTCTGGACTTGCCAGGGATTCTCTAATATCGTTGTGGCCGCATAGTGCGTTACTGGCCTAATTTATAATTTCTTTAGCAATTCTACACATTTATATTTGTGAAATTTACTTTCCTTTCTTGATAATATGTGCTTATATATAAGATATACAGCATATATAACATTAGGACTATTAAGGGAAAAGCGTCCCAAATTTGAGGTCACATAAAATATGTGTTTATGTTTTTGTTTACTTTATATGTATTTCCTACCTCTTTTATAATTGGCTAAATAATTAAAGGGAAAGAGAAAGATAGGTGTCGTGCTTATTCACGCCAAATGGTTTTACAACAATTGAATCTAAATTTCTGGAAGAGGATTTGTAACAATTCATTTTACTTATTATTAGTACATGAGGCTTGGAATTTTTTATTTCATTAAATTTTTATTACAATCTCTCAGGTCTGTATCTCCCCCCTCTCGTCAGTCCTTTTGAATAATATTGATTCTTTGATTTTGGTTGGTAGTCTCATTCTCAGAGATTGACACTCTCTCTCCTGTAAAATGAGCCACCCCCCTCCGACAAGTGTTATAGCTACTCCTATATCAATCCAAATCTCCGGTGAGACTCTTTAAACCACTTGAAGTCCGTTTTTTAATTAACGAGAAATTTCTGTTTAAATTTAGATCAAATCAATAGCCTCTCTAAAAATAATTTAAAAATTTCCATCTTTTTTTCTGTCCTGATTAAAATAAAAATTACTTTTTATTAAAATAAGAACTTGTTGAAAGTATCCGGTGAATATTTGAACGCATTTTCCTTTTTCAATTATTTATACTATATTATGTCATAATTCATTATTCTTATAATAAAGTTGCGCGGAAGTGGAAAATAATCAAGTCGACTGTTCAGTTATAAAACGAGATCTTCTTTGCAGCTCCTCGGAAAAAGTCAATGAAAAAGTGATAACTTCATAGAGTATAATAAAATTGTTTGTATTCGGCATAGCTCTGCTCGTTTTGTTTATAAGAATTTTTTGGCATCTGAAGCTGCATCCATATTTACTTATTTAAATTAATTGGTAGCCAATATAAGTTAAATAAATTTTATCGCTCAGGGCTGAGAGCGAACCCCCTGACCCTTAGAGCTGCTAAGGCTCGCTGCTCCAATCGAGTCTGATTTCGGCTTCTTAGCCGTACAGGCCCTATACATACAAACAGGGTCATTAGAAAGTAAGTGTTCCTAGGCCGGTAAACAAAAAGAAAACATAGTTGGATGGAAGCATGCCGCCGTCTGCAGCTCTTCGTCACTTTGGAAAGGCTGACTGGTCAGGAAAGATGATAATTGCTGGGAACGAAATCAGGACGATAGAGTAGATGGTTAAACAATTCCCAGAGGGACTCCTGCAAAAGAGGTGCAGACGGCTGGCTCCTATCCACTACGACACAAGAATACAGGAGTAGATCCCACGGGATGACAAGTGTTACAATTACGGTGGGGAATGTGTAGAAAAGTAGTTCAACGATAGCCTTATCTATTACAACCATTGTTTCCATGTAACTATTTTCTTTCTTTTATATACGTTTATGGCCCTAAGTTTCGGGGAACTTACTATCTGAATAACCCTCGTATATATTGTTTCGTCTTGCTCCAATTTTCCCATCTCAAACTTTGTATGGGATCTGTCCCTTGCAGAGGTAGTGGTCTCGATTCACATCCCAAAGGTCAATGAACCATTGATTGTTCACCTTCCTAAGCGACAATATTATATTATATTGACTACTAATTAATATAAACAAGGACTGAGTCTAAGTGGCTTCAGATGCCGAAAAAGACAAAAAAAAAAACTTTGCATGATCTTGGTCCGATAAACCGAATTCTCAGCTGTTCATGTTTTTGAAGATGATAATCTAAGCTTTTATTTTTATATTTTATTAAAAGAAAAAAAAGGATAAACTAAAATCAGTTTTCTCAAAGAATATATTTTCTATATATATTAAGTTTCTGGTTCCCAAAAGTTGCTAAAATATTTATTTATCTCTGAAGCTTAAATATGAAATAAAAAAAATTCATTTTGTCTACGTGTGTCATGGCCTGAGAGATAGACATCAGTATAAAGTTTTTTTTTAATTGTAGTTTAGCCAGGAACGGTAGGCTCACATATATGTATACGATGACAATTTTTTTTTAAATTTTGTTTTATGATGAATGTTTGATTGGTGAAAGACTCAATATGTGAGCTAAACCGAGAGAAATAAAAGTGAAAAAAAAAAAACAATTAATTTGTTTTCTCTGTACGGAATCTCGAAAAGTCAAAATTGTATGATTACAATACATTCCTTTTGGTAAAAATAATATAGAATTATAGCTTAATTGCCACTAAGGAGATCTCGAGCTATAAATCATTCTTGCACCTAATCGAGATCAATATTTCGTCCTAATAGCTAATTATCAATCAGCGCCCCCTCCGAATAAGGGAGGGTGGCGCCCTACTGCCAGAGGGGATCTAAGCCCTTCACGCTCCACACGAGTGATCAATTCGATATTAAATGGTGAGTTCAGGGGAATTCTTAAATTGTTCATTATATATTGTCTTGATATCCGTCTTTAAGTGTGAATATTTCTTTATAACTTTGGTTAAAAAATTTTGTTTTTAATTTAGAATAATCTCAGCGGTACAAAAAGCAATCCATTTGAAAATGTTTTAGAATTTTAAGTTGGTTTAAAAAAAAAAACAAATTTAACTTTTAATTTTTTATTCTTTTTGTATATCATGGAAAAATCTAAAAAAATAATGCTATATTAAAGTTAAATAAATATAACATCTGTATATATATTTTTGATTTGTTTGTTGGAAAATTCTAATTAAAAAAAAATTTTTTATTGCAAACATAACGACGGGATTCCCAGGTAGATGAAGGAAAAACAATTCGTGGCGAATTTAGCCTCTAATGGGCCCTAGAAAAATTATATATATAGCTCTTGATTCTGAAATTAGACCCTTTCCTCAGTAAAAAGATGTAAATGAAAACTCTTGCATCTCAACTTATCGCAACTTTGTTAAAAAAATTAATTTAGGTTGAATTTGGGGCCATTCACATCACTATCAAGAATTATAATTAATGTATATTTTCTTTTTTTTTTTTTGAAAGAAAAGCTTAAAAAACTCTCAATCCTAACAAAAAAATCATTCCCTGGTTGGTTACCCCTGGTGTATCGTGCTGCACACCAAGTCCCACCATCCCATTCCTGGGCCCCCCATGCCACTCTTCCCCTGATCTTCTCGCCATTAATATATATATAATATAATATAATTAAAATTTCATTTTAATCACATAATAAATAGGAGATTTAAGTAGATTAATTAATCATTATTAATCAAGTTATAGACAAAATTTATCTTTTAATTAAGGATCTCTGAGCACTGGCCTTGGTGAAAAGGTAGAGGTCTCGCTTCATGTACCAAAGGTGAGTGGTTCGCTTCCCAACCTGAGAGACAAAATTTTTTTATATAAAATTGGCTACCAATCAATAGAAATAAGTAAGGACGGAGTCTAAAGATCTCTGATGCCTAAAAAGACTGAAAAAAAATATTTCCTATATCACACTATTACTTTTAGTAAATATTCGGCAGAGATGGCCTCTTGACTTATTCAAATCGACAGTCTTTAGATTTCGTCTTTACTTACTATTAATTGGTAGCCAATATAATATAAATAAATTTTTGTCGCTCAGGACGGGAAGCACACCACTGAGGCAAGACTACCTCTACTCCATTCCGATCGACTAGTTACTTTCTCTTACCCATATACGAAATATATAGTAAGAACGTATTGCAATTTTTATAAAAATTTCAAAGTGCGTATTGTTTTTTTTCTGAAAATTTTCAAGGGGATAGATTTTTTTCCGCTGAGTATATCATCCAATGCGTTTTTTCTCGCAAGTGTTGTTTGTTTTGTGGTTTGAATAACATTTAAGGAAGCTGCTTGCTTTGTACCTAGGTGCGCTGAGCGGTGGCGGCGTCGGCTTGGTGCCCGGGGCTGCTGGTGTTGGTCTGCTTCGTGCTCCGCGGAGTGGCATCGACTCTCTCAGTGGAATCACCTTCGGGGAATCCAAGCGCATGGATCCGCTCAGGTGAACATGTGATGATACCGCCCAGCGGGGCGGCCTGGACTATAAATACTACTATTATACTAGCCAAATTAGCCAATGGTCAATGATGTTTCAAAAATACATCAATCAATCATTCAATTTTAGATAGAGCCCCCCATTTAATTAGCCTTTTGTAGTTGGTATACAGAATAAAAGACACCCTAACTTTGCGTTAATACAAGTTAAGGAGAATTTTGACGAATGTTTTACAGGAAAAATTTTAAAAGTATTAATATTTAACTTTTAACTTTTAATAGGTGGCAAAAATTAAGAATAAAATAGGCAGCCAGAAAATAAAACAAAATTTTGTACGTCGACGATTTATCCTGCCATCTTCAGGGCCTAAAGATTATTTTATTTTATATTCTATATTTATCTACTATTTTTAAATAGCCAATTCAAAAAAAAATAGGCTCCAGCAAACAGAAACAGCCTAAATACATTTTCTCAAAGATAAAGCCTAGCGCAATTGATTCTTCCCGTAAATTAGCAAATACACCAAATTTCATCAAAATCGTTAGAACTGTTTTCAAGAAAAATTTACATATTATACATACATACATACTGAGATGCATATAAGATTAGCCCGTTTAATAATAATAGTAGATAGATAGATATTAAATATACAATATATTGTAAATTTTTTATCGAAAACGGCACTTTGACGAAATTCCGATACTAGTACTATACTCATTTTTTTAAAGTTTATTTAGATTTTCTCAAAATTCGCTCTAAGGGTTTTGAATAAATATCATATATCAATTATTTTTTATATGATCTTTGAAATGTATTCATCTTGAAATTGTTTGGAGCAAATGTACTCTTGAATGATTTTAAGAATTTCATAGAAAAATAGGAAATGGTTTCTATGGTAATAAAATATAAATATTTTAATCCTATGATGGGAACTGGAACAGTTAATTGGCACCAAATTGGGTGTAGATCCTCGTCCATTGCTCCTGTCTCTTGGAGCAGAAGTCTTCACTTCACGTTCAAAGGACCAATGGTTCGCTTCTCATGCTTAATGATAAAATTTATTAGAATTATTGGCTACCTAGGGTTTTAAATAAACATGGACGAAGCCTAAATGACCTAAAAGATTTTAAAAGTCTCTAAAGGTTAACTGTTAATTTCAAATGGAGTACCAATTAGGCCGGGAGTGTTATAGAAAAATCTTCTAAAATTCTTGATACAGTGGCGTAGCTAGAATTTGATCCGTCCGGGGACTTTCCTTGAGCTTTCAGTTCCTATCCGATCAACATTTGTTCTCAAAATCCCCCGTCCCCTTATAATAGCAACGCCTCTTTCTTGAACCCCCTATTTTCTTTGAACAATTCGTACTTTTTTTGTTCAAATTCATATCACCAGTATAATAATTTTTTTAAACTCTTATCCAGGTGAATAAAACAAAAACTTTTATTGATGACATTTATTTATTTATTTATTAATAAAAAAAAAAAGAAAAATTTACTGCAAAGAAATAGAAATATGATGTCTGAAATGATGGATCGACCACCTGCTTTCAAATAGAATCTCATACTCGTACTATAAAAGGAAAATAAAGATCCATCTTTGGAGACATTTTGAACTTGCAATTATAAATGTGACTAGCCAGCCCTTCTTCCAATTCTTCTCTCTCTCTCTCTACACATGTATCTATGGAGAAAATATCTATTCATTTATTCATTTGAATTGGATATAATTGAAATTTATAAATAATTTTTTTTTTAACAACTTCCTTTATAAACCAAAGTGTTTAACTCTAGAAAACATATCTATAGAGAAGAGATTTTAAATTTTATTATTATTTTATTATATTATTATAATAAAAATAAGTCGCCATTATTTTTTCAAAAAATTTTTCCATAATTATTATTTTATTTTAGAGTCAGATGTAGCCTTGTGTATTAAGGGATTGAAATTGGGAAAGGCCTCGGGTGAAGATGAGATTAATAGTGACCTCTTGAAATTTGTAGGAGGAAGTATTTCAAAATTTTTGTGTTTTCTATTTAATAGGTGTTTGGAGGATGGAGCTATGCCTCTTGTTTAGAAAAGTGCGTTGGTTGTTCTAGTTTTCAAGGGGGGAGATAAGAGCATAGCTTGTAATTATAGGCCAGTGAGTTTAACTAGTATGGTGTGCAAAATTTTAGAGAGGGTGATTAGACTCGCGTGTCCGTTCATATTTGGAAGGGCAATCATAGTTCTATCATAGGCAACATGGGTTTAGAGCGGGTTATTCTTGCAATTGGACCTAGCCACCGAGGACTTGTGCCTCTAAGCAGGTCTTAAATAAATTTATTTATTTATTAAATGGAGATATTTCGAGCTTATGCAAAATCCTTACCATATATATAAATGAGTTGCTTTGGAAACCTCTCTAAATTTGATTATCTTTGCGGCCCATCATATCATTATGAAAATCTGCTTTAAAGTTAAGTATAATAACGGACTTAAATAGGAATTTGGTATAAAGTATGACTTTAAAAAGAGGTTTAATACAAATAGAAGGAACTTAAAAATATATCAACTTAAAAATATATCTATTGACGTTTTTTAATATAAAAAATTTATATTAGACTTAAATACAATATATTTTTCAGTTCCCTTTGTAAAATTTGTTCCATTATCTGAAACAATTGTTTTATATATTGAAAACGAACGTATCACTTCACAAAAAATTAAAGGAAAACATTTACATAAGGCATTTTTGGTAGTGGAAAATTTTCCTCTACTGACCTGCTAAAATCCTAGCTATTTTTTCCATTATTGACCATCCGGGATTTTATTTATAGTTGATTTATAGTTAAGGCATCAGGACCAACTGCTTTTTGAAAAATTTGGAGAATTTCTATTGAGTTTATCAAAGAGAGATTTCTGGCTTCTAGTGCTGGTCTACATGCATCCAAGAATTGCTCAATTAATAATAGTAGATAGATATTACAAAATTAAGAAAAAAAACATCAAGCATTTTGATACTTAACTTTAAAGAAATTCAAAGACCCTAGACTTAATCACATTGGCGACATATTTATAAATTGAATGTCAAGTGAAACGAAATTGAAGAAAAATCTAATCTGATTTTAAAGCTTGAGAGCAATTTTCCAAAATTTAATTTATTTTTTTCTTTCGCCCTTTCCCCTGAAAAGAAAGAGGAGGCAGGAAAAAAATAGTGCAGCGACTTCTCCTCAGGGCTTTAAATGACAATCTTGAAAGGTTATGAAAGGAATTCCTTAAAAAAAAGAAAGTGGAGGCAATATCCATGACAAAAGAATTTATCCATCACATCAAGAAAATAATTTTTTTTTTTGCAATCTTGAAGGTGAAAAAACATCATTATTATTAAACTAGTAACATTCCTTCGTAGGGATTATATTTATTTATTTTTCATACAAGCGCTGAGAGAGGGGATCATCAGAGTGTTGAACATCCCTCGCCCACATGGGAGCTGTTTACAAATATTGACAAATCCGCTTTAGCAACCCATTCCTGAATCTCATCCCGTCCTCTACGACGGAAGAGAATTCAAATAAATAGGTTAATTTATTTCCAGATTGTCTTTTTATGTGTTTATGGTGTTGTGTTTGGGTTGACTTCGGGGGCTGAGGATATTGGTTATTAAAAAGGGGGCGGAAAAACTTTTTTTGGAAATGGATGCATAAGTCCAAAAGTCCTGAAGTCTCATGCAGCCATGAAGAGCAAGAGAGAGTGAGAAAAATCAATTGTGTTAGAATTACAATTTATAAAATAAGAAAATCATCTTGCGTCATCTTTTTTTATTTCTATCTATTCCTAAAATTATTTTATTCTCCATTAAAGACAGCAAATCCTTTTGTTTTTGGATTTTCCTACTAAAAAGGATCAAAACATCTAAACAAAAAAGCGAGAGAGTAATTTGCTTTTCCTATAAAAGAAAAGCTTTTCTTAGAAAGCTACAAAAAAATAAATAAAATGTGATATAAATATCGAAAGAAGGATTTTGCATTTCTTTGGAGATCTCTCTCATCAAAGAATACAAATATCTTTTGTGAAATCAATTATTAAAACATCTGTTAACAGAATCAAAGAGGGAGTGAGAAAAAAATTTGCTATTGGTTTTATTTGTTACATGCTAAAAATAATCTAATTTGACATTCTCTCTTTTTAGAGTTTTTCGTCTAAAACAAGAATTCTTTTTCAGAGATAACAATAAAACATCTTTCCTTGAAAATGTATATTTATTTATAGATAATTATAGTTCGGCCGGTCTTGGAATTTTAGAGATTTTATCATCGCTCTAAAATTGTGAATATTTAACATAGTCGTTCTATAACTCGTCTAACCAGCCAAGTGACTGGTTTCATATTCAGAAAATCGAACACAACTAAAAAAGTAAATTAGTAAAGTACTAGTCTTCTCTTTGACCGATTTTATTGAAAACTTTGCTGCCGCAAGCGAAGTACAATTTCCGCCTCGAACGCTTTTCGTTTTTGAGATATTTTGTTCACATCGAGACCATTTTGCAAAACACACTTTTTTTTTTAGACCCAATTACCGTTGAAATCCCAACATTGAATTTTTGCAATTGTAATACTTTTCCTATATCATATATATATATATATAGGTCAAGAGAGAGAGAGAGAGTGAAATAATCGAGAATTGGATTTTTACCTTTTTTTATGGAAAAGTTTAATTTATTCTTCTCTTCTCACTCGCCGCCTCTGGGCATATAAATAATCACGAATCTAATAAAAGTTTGCATTTTATTTCTCTTGATTTGATTACCGAATGTTCGGTGTGCTATTTATCTTGAAATTGTTTGGCTTTTAGACAAATTGAAAGAGCTTTTTGATTATTGGAAAAAATCCTCTAATAAATAATATTTGATTGATCCATTTATTCACCCCTTGCGCCCTATATTTTATGTCTCTTTATGCATTTTTGAATTTTTAGAAGATATTGCCTTTCTTTTAAAAGAGATGACATTAAATGAAAATTTAAAATTTTTTTAAAGTATTTTTACTTAAAACTTTTCCTCTGGCAATAAAGTTGTTTTGCTCTCGCTCTGTGCGCCTTGAGGGTAGACAACTGCCGCCCAGAGCTATCTAATAGGTTGCCCGCTTGCGAGGCTCAGAGAGCATTTCATGAGTTGCGTCTCTCTTTTTATAATTATAATTTTTGACCGTCTTATTTAAAATTTCAAAATTCTATAGAATAACACCCCCTACTTTGTATGGATATACAGAGAGAAGAAAAGAGAAAAGACGGAAATATCAGGCCAATTTCCTTTATTCGAACAAAGAACAACGTTTCGGTCCTTCGATTGGGACCATCCTCAGCCTCCTTAATTCAATCACCCAAACTTAAAAATTTCTTTCTTATAAGGCATGAAGTTGTCCGCCTGAGAAGAATTGGTAATGTTGTATAGTTTGTTTAGGAAAAATTAAGCGTTCCCCTTGGAATCCACTTATCTAGGATATTCAGAAACCAAAAACAGGTGCCACAAGACTTTCCTATTCAATACCGCGTAACAACAACTTGTGGCATTCGGCCAGGAATAAAATAAAAAATAAAAACTTCGTCGATAATTGAACCTATTGAAGTGGTACTTCTTTGGAAGTCCTCTGCCCCCTATGATTAAATCGATTATAAATTTTGTCAAGTCCTAACGTCCTAGAATTGAGTAAAAATTTTATTTAATTCTCAAGCGCAGAGATTAGCTGAGGTAGATTGAGGTCGTACCATCCTTGTTAAGGTTTTGGCCAGGCTTTCCTTAACAGCTTCAGGCAAATGTCGGGATGGCTAAAGCATCGTTTTCTCTTGGTCACGTGTTATTTATTGCGCGCAATGTTTCACCGTGTTTTTATCTTTTTCTTTCGATGGAAATGTATGAACATGTTACTTGTTAATGAGCATATATTTCTTTTTTTTTTTTTTATATTTTTTGTATTTCTTTTGTGTTATGTAATTTATAAATTTGTATTTGTGTTTGATTGGACTTAGCCACCGAGGACTTGTAAACACTTGTAACCTCTAAGCAGGTCGAAAATAAATTTATTTTACCTCTGCAAGAAGGGGCAGGGCACAATTTTTGTTAAAAAAAACATTTACACTTTACTTGGCCATATGAGCCATATGGCTAATAAGCATTAATTTATCTATATACACTTTATATATGTTATATATATTTTTGTGTTTTGTAATATACAACAACTCGATTTTAATATATTATACATTGAATCTGTATATACTCTCTAATGACTGATGATGGCTAATTAAAGCCGATACGTTTCATATTCTGGGAGTTTTATTTCGATAGAGTCTCTACCCTACTGGCTGACTTCCTCCCCTTTTACATATCTCTGATATTCTTTTAATTTTCATATTTGAATTCCAACTCCGTCCCGTGGAATAGAGAAGACACTTTTGTTTCATGATCCAAGGGACAGTGGATCGCTTCCAGTTCCGAGTGATAACAGTTATTAACAATTTATTATCAATAAGATCTATTTGGCCTTACAGACAAAAAATATAATAGACAATAGAATTCTATCATAGAGAATAGAGCACCCACTGTATATGGAAGAGTATTGGAGGAAAGCAATTTTCAAATTGAATTTCGTCTCCACAAATAAAATGAAATTTTAGTCTTTTATGATGCCAATCGCCGCTCATAGAGAGAGAGATAATAATATAATATAGGACCTATAGAGGCAGAGGGAGAGATTATCGCTATCTTTCCTCTTTTGATTGATTCAATGAGTCAACAGAGAAGAGAGAAGAGTGAAGAGTTAAGTCTATTATAACGAACCAAATGGATTTTATTTTATCACTGAAATTAAATCATAAAATAAACAAACAACGGCTGCTTATCTTAATAGAATTCCATATATAAGCCTAGAGTTTCAAGATACCAATTAAGACGGATCCAAAATTAAATTATCTCAATTATTGATTTACATACGCGTAATATTTTACAAGTAAAAGTCAAAAAGTACGTAGAAAGTCATTAATTATCATAGCCTTTCTGCATTGATTGATTTATTTTCAAGCCATTATAAACCTTCATTTGAAGTCAATTAGATATTTGTTTAAAAAATTGCGGTAACGGTTGCTTTCCCAATGAATAAATGTCACATTTCTTGTTGTACTGAATACCTGAAATTTTGACAACTAAAAAAGAATATATATCTTTTTTCTTCTAATATAATCACGAGATTCTTTATTTTTTAAAATATTCTTCATTTCAACAATTGACAACTTTACTGAATCATACAAACAGTGGAATTCGATTTTCCGGACTAATTCATCTCGATAATCAAATACAAATTTAAATCCAGGAAAATTTTTGAACATTTAAAAATATTAATACGTCAACTTTATTGAAACATATTATACAATAATATATAAATTTATTGTATTTTTTAAAGTCTTCTTCGGCATTTAGATTCCGTCCTCATTTATTTATATTATATATATTGGTAGCTAATATAATTTAAATAAATTTTTGTGGTTCAGGGACCTCTACCTTTGCACCAAGTGACAAGGGTATAAATTTATTCTATAATAAAATAATTGTATATAAAAACCTATACTGGGACATATGAAAAAAATTATAGTCTCAAAGCCTTGGAAGAAATCGCTCATTTCTGTTTGCTTCCTTTTCGACACGGCTAAAAAAAAGTTGGACTCCTCTCTTTCGCAGCCCATTTCATAAAGGTTTGTAAATAAACAAATTTCTATAGGTGTTTGTTTCTCATAGCTAGACTTGTAAAATACAAGTCACAAGCGAGTTAGTTTTTTTTTTTTTACAAAAAAAACCCAACTCGCTTGTAATTATAATATGATTTTGTTTCTCAAAAGGTCTTTGACTCTTGTAACTTGTAAACCTGTGTGAAGAAATCCAAGAGCCTCAGGCTGAAATTAGGATTTGCTTTAATGAGACTTAGACTGCGGATTATGATTCTAAAGTAGGAAAATAGCTCGGCTTGCCGCAATTATTTCCAACTCTGCCAGAAGTCTCTTCCTGGGGTAGGAAAGTGAGAGATAATCTCCTCCCCAGAAGCCCAAGTCACAAATCACAATGGACCATTACTGGCCTAAGTGAGTCCCCTCAAAGGAGGGCTCAAACTTAACCTACCATAGGCTCCCCATTGGGGACGGAAATCTGAACCCACCCCAATATGATCCCATGAAAGTTACTCTCTAGTTTCCCTGACACAAATGACTGAAGAGTGGGAAAGGCTGCTCATTGAAATTAAAAGTCCTTTTTAGAGACAGAGGGAAGAATATTTTAAATTATATTTAGTATAATATGGGGGTAACCATCGATTGAATAAAAAAATCTAACTAATTTTTAAAGGATCTCTGTTTTGTTATTATCACCAGTTTTGATCTTCATCAGGACAATTTTCCCAATGAATAACTTTATACAAATTATTTTATTTTTTGTATATTTTTGCTAGAAGATCAACTGGTCTCAGGCCCCCGGGAATTCAAATGAAATCTATTCAAGTTAATCGATATCCGTAACTCAGTCATATTTATTTAAATCCTTTAAAAGACGAATTTTCTGATGAGTTTTCCGGATTCGAAATAATAAAACCCGAAGATCAATCAATCCTTATCTTTTTTCTTTTGTTTACTTGTGAAAATGGAAGTCGAAATACGAATCGAAAGAATACAAGCCTTGTTAATTTCTTTCAGAAACAGAATTTACAAGTTCTTGTAGTTTGCCAACTTGTCAATTTGTAGACTTGTATTTTGAGAAATAGGGCAGGGATAAGGAAAATTTGTCTAGGGCCATATGCTTTCTTCGATCTTCTGAGCTCTAAATTGAAAGGCCTTCCCTCGAGAGATAAGCTTCCAAAGCTCGTTTTGGCCACGCAATGAAAACTTGTATACTTAGAGTATTCTACGTATTAATGAAGTATAAATAAATAGAATAGACTCCCTTAGACTCTATGATGCATTCTGTAGTATGTGGTATAAGATCTGTGCAACTCAACTCTTTGCAAGAGGATATTTTTATGATTAATTAAATTCTGAAGATGATTCGAAACGACCGAAACAAGGGATATTTATAATTTGGCTTTAATCTTTTTTCGTCTTGAATTATAAATAAATATCCTATTTATACATGAAACAAAAATGGTTTTTATTTTTGCCAGTACTTTTAAAAAACCGAATTAATTTTTATAAAGAGTTGACTAGGTTATTTGAATTTGTTGTCTTTTTGTTTTTAACATCTTTGTTCTTTTGTTTGTTTCAGTGGTTTGACTTTTGGCGGACAGAAACGCAATTTGGACGAAATTGACCGCACTGGATTCGACTCTTTCGTCCGTAAGCGCAATTTCGACGAGATTGATCGCAGTGGATTCGATTCGTTTGTCAAACGAAATGCCGCCCTTTTAGCTCATTATTTGCGCGCAAATAATCCAAGGTTGCCAGTGTCTGTAGCATCTTCAGGAGTGTCATCGGGGGCAGTCGTTGAAGGCTCCTCTTCAGGCCATTAGAGGCTTCTCTTTTGGTCCTTTGACCTCTCTCTCTCTCTGTCTGTCTTTCTCTAATCCCTCTTTAGTCATCATCATTCGAATTTCATATACACTCAACACTCAAACACTTGGATAATATAATTAAATTTTACTTGAAATTCCAATTGCTTTTGAATAAATACAAATAAAAATTAAAAACATCGAAAATTTTTCATCTGGTCGTCTAATATTACGTATTATGAATTCGAGTGTTTGTTTTTGAGTTCTTCAAATTCGAAATTTATCTCTCAATGTTTAAATGGCGTTCGTTCTCTCCCTGTCTTTTGACTAACAAAATAAAATGTAAAATAATGTATTTATCTAATAATAATAATAATAATAAATGTACAGATCTCTTTCCCCTCTCTCTCTTTTCCTCTTAATATTAGAAGATTGAAAAATGTATTGAATTATTTTATTGTCCATATATATTATATAAATAAATAAAGTATATTTAATCATTGCTCAGTATTAACAAAAAATTCTTTTAATACTTTCCCAATTCCATTTTAGGTGAATGAAAAGGTTGTACTAAAGTTTAATGATAAAAAATACAAAATTCAAAATATCATCGTCTGGTTCGACTTTAATATTTATTATCCTGTAATACCATGATCTCCAATTGACGCCTCTCGAAATTGTTTTAGGTATCTGCGTAAATGCAACGTTTTAATAGAAAAAGTGTTATTTATATTAAAACAATATTAAAATCCGAAAATGTTTGCAATTACGTTGGCTATTGAGTGTCACGACATGCAAGCAGAGTTTGACATTTATCTTTAAAAGTGAGGTAAGGTAAACAAAGGAAAAATATATCGGAGATGTGCTGGTATATACAGACGGCGAAATAATTTATTATAACAATGCGAGAGGAAATGGGTTTAAACGGTAAATGAGATTTTATGGAAACAAAATAAAACCATTAACTTCTTAGATGAGCCATTTACTTAATATTTAGTCCTGTCCCTTAGCTCAGAGGTGCTTGTCTTTTAATAGACACCTGTCACCGTTACTGTAAAAGAAATAGAATATATGTATACATACATTGTTGCATCAGGACAACTTTGGGCCTGACCACAAGAAGCCAATAAGTGACTGAGGAAGGACGAATAAATTTTGTCGGAAACGTCTCCTTTTCGACTTTTGGCACAGAAGGGCTTCTTTTTTTTATTTTTTGCTGCTTTCTGCCTTCTTATTCCTTTATCATAATTACCTTCAACAAAGTTGTAAAAATTATTATACATTATATAAAATTAATTACAATAAAATATAAATATATCTACAAAATAAACACTTAAAAATCACTCTATTATCATATTATTATTAAATTAAGATTTGCTAGTTCATCAGGATCTGGTGCTTTTATGAATTGGAGAAAAGAGGTAGAGTCGCGGAATTGTGGTTTTATTTTTATTGCAAATAGTTTACGGTTATTTTCATATAGAGGGCATTCAGCAATTAGGTGGAATGGTGTAGCAGGTGTATTTGAACATTTGTCGAAAGGGGATTCTATGATATTGAATCTTGATAAGTAGGAAGGAGAACGGGTATGGTTAATTCTTATTCTATTAATTGTGGTAATTATTGATCTGGAAAGACTTGGATAACAGATTAACCATAAGGGGCCAACGTTAGGTTTTATTTTTGCTAATGCCGGAATTGAAAGAATAGGAAAAGAAATAGATGAGGGCTTCATGTATGGCAATTAGTTCGGCCGTAAAACTGGAGGCTAACATCCATTTGATGGCCGGAGGGAAGAGGAATAGCCACCGAGATCATCTTGCATCTCTGGCCCTGAGAGACAAGAGAGTAGAACGTTTGTCGATTATTGATTTTTCTCGTTAATATTATATATTGTATATTTAAAGTCAAAAAATGGCCTGTATCCGAAATTGACTAAAAATGTAAGTTTGAATAAATTATTCCAAATAAACTTGGATTATATCAATAAAATACATAACTTTATTTTCTAAAATTTCTTACAAAAATGAAACAATGAAACTAGCAGGGTTCATTAATTCATACAACTGAGAGTCTTTTATTTGCATCTTCAGTATAAGTGGAACGTTGCGGTACTTTTCGCAACATTGGACATTCTTTTCTCAGTTTAATTAAATTCCAATCATCTCATGATGAACTAGTATTAACATCTATGCACTTTCTCTCAAGATTTTAATAAAATTCCTTCTAAATTCCTCAGACACTACCGGTGCATCCGGTACTTCTCAATTTATAAATTAAGCCTTGGGTGGCAATAACACGGAACGGGTAGTTGACCCCCCCCCCCTTCAAAGAGATTATGAAGAATTATCAGAAAAAAAGTTTAAGGTATAGATTCCAAAACTTATTTCGTCTACAGCCCGATTTTCAAAAAAATATTACTTATCGTCCCATGCAAATCTATATTTGATATTTGAAATGTACCATAGATACTTTATTTCTGTAATCGCTCTACCCCGGATGCATAACCGGAAATCTTGTTTTATAAATAAGGCATCGTAGAGCGTAGAGCATGAAGCAACAAATTAACGAAAGATTACGCAGAATTCAAAATCTGGTATGACTAAACGTTCTCTTAAGTAAGAGAAGCTGAGTGATGCGCCGACTCACTAGATCCCCTGTCGGCAAGCGCTTCGTGTAAGTGTGCCACATTTTACAAACATTTCTCAAACCTCAGGTACAAAAATGGAATTACATATTTAAATAATACCTCTACTATATATTATAATAAATATATAACAAATAAATTTTTATATTCACGTACACAAGATCAGAGTTTCGCTTCCCATCCAAAGCAACAAAAATTTATTTAAATTATATTGAATATTAAATGATTTAAATAAATATAGACCTAGTTTAAATGGCCTCAGATGCCAAATAAGACTTTAAAAAAAATGTAAAAACAACAGAAAATATCGAAAAATTTCTCATATTCGTCATTCTCTTTGTTGTGCCACCAAAAAACCTTTTTCGTGCCACTCGTGCCATTAGTTGCCGACCACTGCACTACATTTTTTGCGTTGGGCCCGCTAGGTAGCCGTTCTCTAATTCATTTCGTATTAGAGCAATGTTCATCCAATTTAATCAATATCTTTAAAGTATTAACAGTTGAAGAGAAAATCACAAAAAAAACCAAAAAACGTACTAGAGTAAAGTGGGTCCCAAACAATTTGGGGGGGGGGATAAAAAAATAATTAGGACTAAAAAGTAAAAAAAATAAGAATAATAAAATTTTAAAAGAACATTATCTTTTATTTAAAATTCATTATAAAGTGGAAAATAAATTTCAAAAATCCAAAAATTTATTTTCCACTTTATAATGAATTTTAAATAAAAGCTTTTTTTTTGATTGCTAATCTTAAAAATTAAAAAAAAAAAAAAAAAAGGGGAAATTTTCCGAGATTATTTTCTCATCTCGCTCTCATAATAATCAATACTCGCCTTTAGCGAAATTTTTTTGCATTGTCAAATTTGAAAGCTTTTATTGCTTTCCAATTAACAAGTTAACTGCGTTAAGCAGTTGAGCTGCATAATGGCTCGGGCCCGGGGGACATATCGATAAAGGCATTTGCTCTAAATCAACTGATGTGGCCAGCACATAACCTAATCTTTAGAGAGGAGAGATTTTCTAACTGAGGAATTTATTTAAAAAAAGGATATTAATCTCCACCTTTTTTTAATTTAATAAAAAATCAATAAAGTTGGGATTCCAATTTGAGAGCAGTTGGTGTAAAAAGGAAAGATCTTAAGAGGCAGTAGTAGAGCTCTTTTTGGAGATTTTTCAAAATAAGTTTTACATGTGTATTTAACCGAATTTAATTAATTATATATTGATTAAGAAGAGGATGAAATGCTCTCCAATTCTTATTCTATCAACTTCAGATGTAACCAAAGCACTTAAAATAATTTCCACAAATACTCTAAACAAAAAACCAATTTTTTGGGGGGGAAAAAGTAATAAAATAAATATTTTTCTCGAAGCTCAGAGGGTCGAAAGACAATTACTCCCTTTTCTTTCTTTGTATCTTTTTTTTAAAGCCTCTTCGGCTTCTGAGGCCATATAGACGATATATAATATACAAGATTACGAAACAATGATCCCGGCATATTTATCAATTAGTATCCAGTGATTTAAATAAATTTTCGTCGGGTTACCTGGGATCCGAACCCACACCCCTTGGCTCTAAGGTTATCAATATTGGCAATGTCAGCCCCATTCCAAATTTAGGAATAAATTGGTCAAGAGGACATAAGAGAAATCATGTCCGTTAAAAATAATTAAATTGTGTTAGCCAGGTCGTTACCTTCGTCGCAGGCACCTCGAAGCTTTTGAAGTGCTTTAAAGTGCACTAGTAATTATTTGATGTATTTTTTTTTTTAATTTTTTCGATTTTCTCAAAATTCGCTCTAAGAATTTTGATTATAATTCAGAAATCAATTATTTATTAGATGATCTTTGAAATTTATTAACCCTTATCCCACCCAAAATTGTTTGGGGCCCACCTTTCTTTTGGATTTTCTCTTAAACTACTCTAATGATATTGATTAAATTGATCGGCTACCTAAGGGGCCCGACGCGAAAATTCTGATCTGATATTCAACTTTCCTTACCTTAGATAAGAGAAAGTTGTGCGATGTGCGTTTAGTAACACCAGATTTTTTCTTCTCTTATTTCATGTGGCATCTGATTTTGCTGCAACGCGATTTCCCTTTTAAAACAAGATAAATTCTACCGTCGCAAGAAGCGAACAATCAGACACAGATAGGAAATCTTTTCTTGGTTGCTATATCAAAACAAACATTCAAATCAATTTAAAAAGAAATACTAGTATGATAGAAAACAGAAGCGGAGAATCAATATGATGGCTTTTGAAATAAAAGCAAGCTCTGATTTATTTTTTCTGAAAAAAAATGGGAGTGTAGTGAAGGTGTCAGGTGATAAATAATATACTCTTTGAGGCGATAAGAAGTAAATAAATAAAGTGGAATCGATCGCCTAAAAGAATATATTAGTGTATGACGCCTTAACAGCACACCCCTATCCTCCTTATATAAGTTATGTATATTTAGGAAAAGTTTCTGATTAATAAAATCTTTTTCCAATTCATTTAGGCCTTTGACAACAGATAAGGGTTGATGCACCCTCTCTCACTCTCTCCCACACTAATGTAGAGAGAAAATGCGCTTTTTCTCAAATCTAAGAAATTTAAAAAGGAAAAAAAAATATGCCTTTTTTATATTAAATAATATTTTTATTTATATGATGACAAAATAAAAACAGAAAGTGCACCTCGTGACACGAAAAATAATTGAGAATGGTGAGGTGAGCAAATAATAAATACCTATAAATGTCCAAATAATTTATTTAAAAAAAATAGAAATAATTTAAAAAAAAAAAAGTATTCATAATCATAATGTATTGGCTCTAAACAAAAACATAAAATTCTCTTTTGTTTAAAAACAAAGACCATTTGTTATATTTTACCATTTAAATAAATGAAATAAATCTTAAGAATATTGCACCTCCTCTCTTTTGTATCTACGCCACTGTATTAAGAGGATAAAAATTAATGATAGTTAAATTTGTGAAAAATCTCTCAGGAAATATTAAAATTCATATATTCCATCCATTACATCTACCGAGTGGAAAGAAACTACGAGTTTCCAGAGCTAAGACTTGCTATTTCTTCTAGTTCTTTTTTTCCAGTCTTCCCTTCTCACACCAAAGGATAGAATGAAGGACAGTATACGAAGATTAATCCCGCTATCTATGTAGTGCCTATATCATTGATCTCCAAACCTTTCACGCGTGTATGTGTGTGATAATTTCTTTCATCCACTATAACTCAAAAAATAATTATTCGATTGTGTTGAAATTTTCCACACATAAAATAGATTTAAATCGGAAAAATTGAATGTGAGGG
>JAAAKE020118895.1:0-15687 GCA_010014785.2 Anisolabis maritima | reverse complement strand
AGTAATAAATAAAACAATTTTATTTGATAAATTAAAAACTAAAAGAGGGCGATTATGCAAGTTCTGACCTTCCTTAACCATAAATTTTTATCTACTCTTCGGCCACATGTCTTATTGATGGTCATTGTGTGACGAAACAAGTCACAGAAGAAGGATTGATTTTGTACGAATATCTTCATTTCTAAGACACTGCAATAAATTCAATCCTAAAAATGTTCCTAGAAAATGGTGAAATTATTTGTAAAAAGAAATTTATTAAAGAATGTTATTTTAAAAAAAATAAAATAAAAATTAAGGTCTTTTTAAATCTGATTCTTCTTTCCTTGCCAATTCCGGGTATTGGTGAATAGGTAACCCAGAAATAGTTTGTCGCACAACTTGATAATAGAAGCATAGCGAGAAAATAAAAAATGACAGTTTTAACTCGAGTAACTCGGGTCGTCTTCCA
The DNA here is from genome assembly GCA_010014785.2 of Anisolabis maritima. NCBI lineage: Eukaryota > Metazoa > Arthropoda > Insecta > Dermaptera > Anisolabididae > Anisolabis > Anisolabis maritima. The sequence continues at coordinate 15,239 of JAAAKE020118895.1, read as the reverse complement.
CAATTCAAGAAGTGAACCCCAGACTGTCAGTTTAAATTTGTTCCATCGTTATTGTTATCTTTTTAAAAATTTTTAATGATTAATTAAATTAAATTTGATTTAAATATAAGTTGTTGAATGTGATTTGATTCAATTTTCTTGAAATTTTTTTCCCCCATTTTTTTTGGCCATCTTTAACAGTAATCAGCTCTTGAAAATTATTGACCATGTACATTTCAAGCACTCTCCCTTTTTTTTTTTTTAATTTTGCCTTTTCTTCAGATAGTCAAGGGCCGCTTGTCGATCAAAGAGTATCTGTCAGTTTAGACATTGTACTTCCCTTTTCCCCCTGGATCAGCTTTTTCTTCCGTTTGTCATCGCTTTTCAAGCAATATATATATATTAAGGGGATCACCTGTTTTTTTCTCTTTTCCCTATTTTTGTGCCAAAAACGATCAGTTTTTTCTTCTCCTCCCCCTGGCAGATGTCAGCAGATGATGACCATGGGCATTTCCATTCAATCATATGCACTCAGCCGTTTCTTCTCAATCTTTTTCGACAAATTTGAGAAATTTATTATTCTAGAATTTTATTTATTTTATAGGATTATCGCTCATTATGCTTAGAAAGATGTTCACTCACTCCAGCTATTAGTTGAGGAAGGAATTTACTCCTATAATTTAACAATTTCTTTGTGTGAATGAGGGTCTATCCAATATTAGAAAAATTTTATAATTAGTACATTAGTAGATGAATTTTAGTTTATCTTTAAAAAAGGGTGAAAAAAATTGCACGACACAAAACAAAATTTAAATCAAAGAAAATAGATGAAACTAGCAGATAAAAATTATATTTTTTTAACATATGCTTAAAATTTATTCATATTTACTTTTTATCATTTATTTGTGGGCATTCAGTGCTGCCTTTTAAAGTTCGAGTTCCAGGAAGAGTTCCGTCGACGGCTCCGATTAAAGCATTTATTTATTTAGTTTAAATTAATTCAAACAATATTTTATTTTATTTTATTGAATAATAATTTAAAATTGGGAGTCCTGTTATATCCCCATGAATGGCATGTTTTATTTATTATTAATTTGTCTGTCTCAGAGTCACTAAAGCCAAAAACATCCTGCTGGGATGCTGTAATTCTCACTCCGGACCTTTTGTTTTATGCCACGTGACTAATCAACAGACGCGTGTCAGGTCTATTCAGATTCTTATAAAGGCTGTTCAAATTTTTTGTTCTTTTACCTTTTAACTTAATGGCCAAAAAAAAAAAAAAAACGAACATTTGTTCCAAAAGATTCTTCTTGTGACATAAATGAGATAAATAGGAAATTTAGTAATCGTAAAAATGCTTTTGAGGAAATGAGTATGTCAAAAGTTGTTGATATATTTGTAAGAATATTAGAGAATATGTGATAAATTATTTCTAATGAACAATAAACACAAGGACTAAATTTTCTTCAAGAGATTATAATTAAAAAGGAATGGTTTTTTTAAGGAAATATTTATATAATTTAAATACTAATAAACAATTTTAACATTGTTATATGTCAAATAATTTAATGAATAAAAAACAAATAAATAATTTAATTAGATGTATTTAATAATGTATCAAGAAATAAATTTCGTGGGAAGGAGGGAGGGAGGCGGGGATATATATATATATATGCAAAAAAAAAAAAAGAATATTAGGCATAGACAATTTCCTAGACAACCCAAAAGAATAATTTTTCGAATATTTGCTCCAGAGCTTGGATCACCAAGTTGTTAATTTCTTGGAAGTTTTAACAAATTCGCATGCGTGGTTCTGCTTCAGAAGAAATATGAAGGAATTAATCGAAAAATCCATTAGTCGTGCTACTTGCTAGAAACTAAACACAAACTAATTTCTGTACCTCGAAGTATATTATTGAATGTTAAAATGCCATTTTTTTTTAGCCAAAAAGTGTATATTTTTAAATGTTTTTGTTTTTTATTTTAAAAATAAATATACTTATATAAATTAAATTTAAATTAATATAAATAATATGAGAATTGTATATTGAAGAATTTTCTAAGTTGCTAATTAAAGAGATATTTTTGACATTTCACAAGGCTTGATGGAAAAGTTAAGCAGCTTGTTTGTTTGCTTTGAGATTCAATCCGACCTGCAAACTTCAACTTAAGTGCTAATAAGCTTATCTAGATAGATAGGAGCTGAATCCGCTTATAGAAAACTCCATCAAAGAGCCATTTAGGGTCATTTATCTTAGAAAATCACACAGGCCCTTTTCCTCTGATCTATGATCACCGATAAATTTGCAACCTTACCAGGGGGTGTTTTGTTCTTTAATTAAAAGAGAGAAAAAAAAAACACTATTTAGAAAAAAATACAAATTTTAAGACGAGAAAATTTACTAACTCTGACGGTTCGTTTTATGATAAAGATAAGATACTCTATATTTTAGTTATATATTAAATTTTTTGACGAACTTTAAAAGTATATGATACTTGCGATTATTCCGCCTCATTTCCTTTCTTTTCCCCTTCTCTTGATAGAATTGGGGTCGACCGGCGACCTTACACACGCTTTGTTTCACGACGTTATGGGATGCCGCACTTTATTTAATTTTATTTTAAAATAGCATAAAAAACATTTTTTATAATGGCGGAATATTTGTGTTTATCGACAAAAAATATTTAATTTAATATTCTTCTATAAATTTTTGCGGTTTGTTTATTTTTTTTAAATTTTATATTAAAAATTTTATTTGCGAAATTTAAATGAGGACAGACCTATAGCACAAAATTTGCTAGTTATGAAAAAATTTTGAGACTTTGAGAATTAAAAGATTAAACCAGGTGTATATTAAATGGAAAATTTCTTAATATAAAATTATTATTATTAAAATTATTCTTTGTTATTCTTAGAACTTATATGGTTGAAGGAAAATGCACCCTCGAATGACGTCAATATTAGTTAACCAAGGTATTTTTTTAAGTCTTTCGGCCATTCCATCTTATTTATTTATATTATGTGGTAGCCAATAAAATAAAAATAAATTTTTGTCGCTCAGGAGAAGCGAACCATTGAGCTTTGGTATGTGACCCAAGATATTTTCCTAGTAACAAAAAAATAAGTGATAAGCAAAGTATTCAAATGCTCAGATTTACGTTCTTTATAAAATTACGCATTTTCTAATTCACTTATGTAATGAGGAAAAAGTTAAGAATTTCATTTTTATGACGATTCATTTTAAAATCTAACAACCTTTATTAAAAAAAAAAAGAAAAAAGAAAAAATACAAGTATAATCAGATTTAATCTTTAATAATAGAGTAAAATCGGCTTTATTTCGATCTTGCAATTCTTTTTCCTTTGTGATGTTTTTCTCTTTTCCATCAATTTTGAGTTATTGACCACCGATGAATGCTTAGAATCTTTGCATGAAAAAGAAAAAAGAGAAAAGGGAGAGTTTAGGGGGAGAAAAAGCGGTCAGTTTAGAGCTTTCAATAAAATTCGTTATGAATTTTCATTTTTTTCCACTTGAACGGCACTTTTTTTGCCCTTCGATACTTGAGTTGGTGGCTACACCGGTAACTTGGTCCGAGTGGTTCGATGAATCAAAGCAGAATTAACAGAAATTCATTTAGGGTCTGGCAATTTATTGAATTTGGATTTAAACATTCATTTTTTAAATGAATATCCTCTCTTTTTTTAAAATAAACTGATGAGGTAATCAATAACTCAGATCATTTCATGCTTATTTGTAACGCTCCTAAGAAAAAAAATAAGTACTTTTAATATATGTTAATTTAGTAATATAATATGTGAAATCACTACATCCTGTATAAAATGAAAAGTATAATTCAAAGTTTTCAAAGTAGAGGACATATTTTAAAGGGAGAGAGTTTGACCACAAATTTCTACTTCAAAAATTTAAGAACTAAATTAATCAAAACAAAGATGGATTCACAGCTCATATTATAATATATAATGGCATTAAGCAATGTTTATATCTGAAAATATATCCTGCTGCCAGTAAAAAATAAACCCTTTCTGATATGTATGTTTTGTACTGGCATCAGTGTATTTTTTAACATGTATACGTTAGGTATTAAAATATAACTATCCAGGCAGTTTAAATGGTAAAAAAATAAAAATTTTTAATAAAATAATAACATTTACCTAAAAGAAAATAAAGAGGGACCTGAATGTTTTTTTTAACGATTCCTTCTGGTTTTGGAGATTTTTTTGAGATAAAGGAGTATAGGCATTCTGAGGAGGAATTATAAAAAAATGAAGTCCCAAAATTGTACTTGTAAACTAACCACACAGCCCCACAGTCCACTACACGATATTTCTCTTATCTAGTACACCTTAATGCGTAGTGGGAGATATGCCCCAGGTTGAGAGCTAAAAGGACGAAATCCAACAGAAACTTGCTATCGTATGAAGACTCCTCCTTTTCAAGCCCAACATTGGATTATAATTATCACGTTAAAATTTGTGAAAAAATTTAAAACAAATGATATATCAATGGTGGGAATTACCCTCTTAATCCCCATGCAGATAAAGAAAGAGATGAAAAAAAAACAAAAAACTAGTAAAATATTTCCTACCCTATTCTAATATTTCTATAGTTAGAAAATCTTTGAACCCGTGCGAAAAAAATAATTCTTTAACTAGAGAGAATTAGATAATAAAGACATTAATTGACAGGATAAAGAACGAAGAATAGAAAGGGGCGGTGCAGACAATTAAGGGTTTTGTTTTGTCTCCCTGATGTCCTGATTGTGATAAGAATCAATTGATAAAAACGCGTCGCGTGTCTGTCCCGATTACCTGCAAACACCCTTTCTTCGGGCCTTTTGTTCGTGTCATGATTAGGGCTAAATAGGAAAAGACTGCATATAATGATCAATTAGAATACCACCCTCGAAAACAAAGAGAGCTTCAACTGTTTATGACACCCCCCACTGGGCATAAGAGCGTCAAAAAATTTTTACACAACGGAAAAAAATCTTTTATTTAGTAAAAATTGACTAACATATACTATGGACTCGAAACTGGGTGGGCGGGCAAAGGAAATAATATATTACCAGGATCTCATGTCTCAAGAAATGACCGAGTCGGTTGAACCTCTAATGGGTGACCTCAAGGAAGAAGCGTGTGAAATAATTGTCGATAGCTATCACTAAGTTCGAGTCATAAAATTTGTAATTTATTAAAAAAGGTTTGAGATTTCGATAATAAAATAATAAATAAATAAATATTTATATCACGATCATCTACCTATATCACTTGTAATGTTTTAATTTTAAATATCTTTTTTCAATTGAAATTCATAAACCAAAAAATCCTTAACTCTATTTGAAATAGGCATCAGTAAGAGTGAAATGGCGATGAACTACAATGTATATCAAAATAAATAATATAAATGTGTCATGTTTTGTTTCATCTCAAGAAATAATTAAGACCGCCATATAAAATGGTATATTTCACAATAAATATATTTCAAAATAGATAAAACATGACTTTAGATGATTTGCTTTTCATGTAAATTTTTTAATTAAGCTATATATTAAAGCGAAACAAAATATGTCATAAATAGTGTCTATCTCGCGTTTTTTCAAAAACTTCCTGTCATATACCATTGGAAATCAAAATTTAAGAATTTTGTATGATCTAGTGATTCTAATGAAAATAAAATGAAGGATCATTATTATTATTATTATTATTATTTTCTTTTGTTTCTAAAACTAATTTTTGGCCACCACACGTTGTCTTTATGTTTCAAGTCCCATGTAAATTCCCTAAATTCCTCGAGCATTTTTTTTAATAGAGGGAAATCCAAAAGAAAATATTTTAGGTCAATCTTAAAAATATTCCTTTCAGCGTAGAAACTTAAAATTCTTAAATTTGGATTTTCATTGAAAAAAAAAACGTGATATAATTTGTAAATCCCAATACTTTCGTATTGTGGAAACTATTTTTCGGACTCATAAAAAGTAATAATTTGATAATAAAAAATTTAGATTGGTTCTTATGCTTCCGATTTGGGCGTAAGTAAAAATTATATATAGGTAAACTTTGAAGTTATTTGAATAATTAGGTAAAAAAATAAATATTTCTTGGAGGAAAGAATGTGCAATTTTTATCTATAACATTAATTATCATTAAGGGGATTATGTAGAGCTAAATTAAAGAATTCCAGGAGGAAAGTCCCGATGCTAATTATAAAGTAGATAGATTGCATGCAAGTACATTTTTAATAAACGACGAGGTATAGGAAGCCAATTAAAAAGCGTTCCTCCCTCTCTTTTAAAGGAAAAGGAGGGTGTGCATGACCCTAACGAGCCCTTTTCCCTTCTTTTTCGCTCGATGATATTTAAGAATTAATGTGCAACCAATTGTCCCTTGTATTTACGAGAAGCCTCTACTTTTTTTTTACCTGAATTTATAAAACAAAAAACATCTCTTAGCACTTTGATTAAATGATTACTTTGAAAAAAGGCGATTTTTTTTTTTTTTAATATTTTATAATAGAATTTAATAGGTAATTAAATAAATAGAAGATAATTATAAAAAAAAACTTTTTTCTTATTTATATGTTTCCAGTTTAACTGAGGGTTACAGTTTTCTTCAGTAATAAATCATTAATGGGGTTAAATAAAATAATTTCGCTTGAAGAAAACATACGAGCCAATCTATAAATACGCCTAGTACTTTGCATTTTTTACAACAAAAAAAAAAAAAAACTAAGAATATTAAACACACTTGAAAAGTTTTACTTTAAATTTAATAATTAATAAAATATATTTAAGAGAAATTGAAAATCGCAAATAAACTAATTAAGTAAATAAATATAAGATCTTAAGTCTCTATTAAAGAGTTGGATGGTCAACTCAAGCGTAAGAAAACTTGTTCACAGATTCACATAATGAGTCACAAAATAAATAGACAACTACAACAATATTTTTTGTTCGTTCTTAAAAGGTTATTACATAGAAAGAACAAAAAATATAAATTTAAGTAAAATATTATGAAATTTGATGATTTTTATTTTAATATATATGTACTATTTTCCCTCAAATATAGTTGGACAACATGTCTCGTTTCGTCTTAAGGGATAGGACCCACATGAAACCCGGAAATAATAAATTTAAAAATAGGTAAAACATTATGAAATTTAATGATTTTTAATTTCATGTAAGTCTCGTAATTATCCATAAATTCGAAACAAAAGATAACGTTATCTCATTTATTTTGAGACGCATAATAGGCTACATGGATACGACATAGTATGATGAGACAATGGTAAAAATATTTGAAATCCCGATATTCATAATTGTTTTACACATTTAAAGATATTTGTTTCTCACTAAGGAACTTACTTGAACACTCGATTATTGAAGGCTACCTATTAAGATGTTACTAATTAAATTAGTGAAAGTTTTCTCAATCATTTAAAAGAGAGAGAAATTGAGAAGAATTTGTCTCAAAAAATTTCTTTAAAACTTTATCTAGAAGCTTTGCACCCCATCCATTTCCCCGACCTAGGATATTAGATACTTCATTGGTTTTTTCTTTCGTTATTTTATTTTTTAAAAATATTAATAAAATTGTCACTTCTCCAAATTATTATTATTATAACAAAAAAATATGAGCGAGATGAGAATAATAAAAAGAGAAACCCATTTCGTGACCCAAATAAAATATCCCCTTCTTAACACTTTTCAATCATCAAAAATACCTCGAGATATATAATTTTAAGCGTGATTTAGTTCCACCTTTTTTCAAAAGGGAATCATCAAAGAGTCACTATAAATTTTTATTTTTTGTGAATGACTATAAATTATTGAAAATTATGTTGGATTTTATTTTTTTTTTAATTTTACGAGTCCATTAATGGGCAGGGGTGTTATAAGAGAGCATGTTTGATTTTTTAAATAAAAATCCAACCCCAATATTCCAACTATTGCAATAATTAGAATTTATTGAAAAAGTTGTTGCAATTTTTTTCTTAAATATTAAAAAAAAATTCTGTTCAGAATCAATCGCATATGCTTTTAGTTGATATTTAAATAAACGGAGTAAATGTTCAATACCAATGCACCTGCAGGCACTAGGCATTGTCACGAAATCAATTTTTATCTCATCTCAACGAAAAATATTCCTTATCTTTCTCTATTAATGAAATAAATAATTATTTATTTTCCTATTTCGGGAATTATGATAACAAAGCCCTATTTTGGACCAAGGTCAAAGTATAGTCAATATATATATATATTAATAAAATGAATGAAAATATACTAAATAATGAAGCTGGAGAAATCACATTATCCCAAGCCTGCTTAAAAGTGTATATCTATGTGCGTATTTTCGGCCCAACGATGGCGTTAACAAGAATCGAATCTTTTGAGGAGTACATTATACAAGATAAATTAGTGGAAGATGATTATTTTGAGTGGGTATGTTTGGTTCCTTCCGGACTTGACCATCCACTTTGGCGAATGATATATTGGCGTTACGCTCGGTACCCCCCTCTCCTTCTCGGACGTAGTGAACCCACCTCCGAGCAGTTTACCTGGCACGACTTGCAAATAAACACCTAGCTGGATAGTATAAATTAATTAAAACTTTGCTCCTATACGAAAACATTTATATCTCAAGATATTTGAAAATTATGGGTTAAGCCTATACATAATTAATACATCCAGTTCAAAATATTTTTGAAAAAAAATCAAACCAATTTTTAATAACGGACACCCCAAAAAGTTTAATTTTTTTATTATTATTCGGTCTAAAAGAGAAAAAAATTTCAGAGCATTGACAAATGTAACATTTTCTTCCCTGAAAAAATAATCAAGTAAATTATATAATGATATTTAATATTAGATGCATGAAAAAGCTTAGAGGATTCCGATATTATGAAAAAGGGTTATAATCACCAAAACGTCGATAAAGAAGTAAGATGAAATGTTTAGTTTAGTTATTTTGTCTTTTTATTCAATTTTAATCGTAAAATTGCATATATTAAGTTTATATTAAATATTTAAATATTGATTCAATAAGAAATCAAGATCATTTTGCTCTCTTTTTAAGGTCACTTACTCCGAGGCATTTTATTATGCAAATAACACTTTTCTTATAAAACCTTTTATACTATACTATATTTTAACCCTTAATGAATAAATATAAATATAAATTATAAATAAGCTTACCAAAATGTAGAAATTGTAGAAAATCTGGAACGGAGTGACGCAGTACTGCTGGACTTGGGACGGCTTCTCTGCCAAGACTAAAGAAACGATTTGAGCAAAACGCAAGGGGCCGGCAAGTTCCAACCTGCAAAACAAGACAGAGAGAAAGGAAGAGAATTAGAAAAAATCTTTAACTTTAACTTACATGCTTACATACACACACAAACACACACACACACGCGCGCGCAAATGCAAACATTTAATAATTTAGCATATAATTTTTTTGACATCATGGGGTCGTTAGAAGCTCTATCCCTTTGGCATAGATGGGATGAATTTCAAAAATCTACTAATTTTTTTTAAGGTTGAAAATGAAAACCATTTTTTGGTCTATTTTTTTCTTTTTAATTTAAAAGTTCAGACACTGACCCGTTGTCATTATTCTAGAGAGTAACTTTCATAGGGAGTCTTGGTTAAAATGCAACATTTCCGCAGCGAAAGTTTTTGGTTCAAGTCCCGGAGGCACCAAACATGTTCACTCAAAACAATTGTATCGCACTCATTTATCTTAAACGATATATTGACTTATAGTCTTGGAGCATTGTTTTGAAAATCACCATCTTTTTCAAAATAAACCCTTATTATTCTGTATTGAGGAGTAAATTATTTTGAAGAATGAGAGCCAACTATACTTCTCATTTAATCAGTTTAATAATTGTATTATTTGAATTTATTGATAAGAAAAAACGTATCAATTTTGGAAACATCCATTAACAGTCATCTTGATGTGTCATTAAGTTTTTATTTTTATAAACTCTATGAAAATTTATTTGTAAAAAATGTAACGTTTAGGTCATTCATTCTGTGACCTTCATGCACAAAGAATTTTTATATATGATCTGAGTTTTATAATTCTTCGTGATCTAAATAGTACCTAGAGAAGGCGAAAGAATGAGTGGCGGAAAAAGTTGTATTTAATATTAAAAAATCTGGTGTGGAAACACACATCACACAACTTTCTCTTACCTAAGGTAAGGCAATTTTGAGAAGAACTAAAAAAATACATCTTTAAAGTACTCGAATCCGTTGGCCGATTTTAATCAAAAGCTTCGAGGTGCAAGCGCCGTGAGTACCTAGCTTAAATATAAAATTTCACCCTCGAACGTTTTTTCGTTTTTTGAGAAATCTTATTCAAACACACAGGCAGAAATCTCGACCAACATTTTTTTTACGATCGCAATATTGTAAAAATAGAATTGTTTTTATTTTAGTATTTCTAAATTAATACAATGCTTATTTCTCATTTTAGATATAATGTCTTATTAGAGCCCCCCCCCCCTTCTTTGACTTAAAAATACACCAAGTATTCAATATTTAGTATGATTTTCACACCTCAATTCTTTGGCCATTCTAAACCTTTCTATCTTGCTTCGGTTTAATCACAAGTTCAAAACAAAGAGCTCATTAAACATATTTCTCAAATGAAATAGAGATTCAATAATATTATAAGGAATAAAATAAAAAACATGAGAAGATACCTATAGTGATCTTAGTTTTTAGAAGAAAAGTTTTTTTTTTGAAAGAGAGATGCGTGGAAGAGACCTTTCTCTCGAGGCCGATATCTCACGACAAAAGATGCAGAGATGAGCTAAGACAGGATTAAACAAGTTCAGGAGTCACGTGTCCATGATCTCAAGGCAAGGGATAAATATATAGTTGGGGGTATATGCTGATTGTTGCAGCAAGGAACTTTCCAGAGGCTCTTCCTAGGCTTCCCATAGATGTAAATATATAATTTGATAAAGTGAAATAAAATTCATATAGCAATAAATAATATATTCTCTCTTACCCTAAAAAATGTTAATTAGAACCATAAAATTTTATATTCAATAAAAATAAGCATTAATTTAATTTGTATGAAAAAATGAAAATATTACAATTTTTGTTTATGGCTGTATTAATAATGAATGAGAAAAAATTCGATTATTTACTAAATAAATACTAATAGGTTTAGGTGTATGTCATTTATGTTTATAGTGATTAAAGCTGATTAACGGTTAGGACCACCGTGCTATACTCTCTATTTTTTTCATAATAGCAGGAGAAATGACGTGATCCGATCCCTGTCTAAAATTGCTCGTGTTTGTGTGTTAGTGTGCGTGTGTGAGTTCACTAACAAGCCCTCTATCTCCCTTCATTTCAGCACGATGATATTTAAGAATTAATGTTCAACCAATTGTTTCGTTCTAGATATATAATCTAGAAAAAAAAGTGTGCGTGTATAATTATATCTTCGTGTGTGTGTGTTTATGTGTTTGTTGGCGACACGGTGCTTCTTGTCGCTTTGTGTTAGTTTCCGCTTGGTTAGGCAACAAGCACGCTCCCGGATTACAGGGTGTTTTCGAAATTAAGCATTTTTTTTTTAATTATTATCATTAAGTTTATTTACTTTTAATTTTCGTAACGTCCTCAAAATAAATAAATAAATAAATAAAATTCTAATAACAAAGATGTTCTGTCTTCAAAAGCTTGTGTTTTAGTCGAAAGAAATGAAGAAGATATATTGTCTGGGATCGTTGGTTTAGAAGTCATAATTATTAATTACGAGATCTTACATTTTACTATTTTAAAGAAAGATATCTATTTTTTCTTTCTTAGTCTATACATTTTTTATAATTATAATTTAAGTCAAAATAAATATAGGGTATTCATTTTCTGCATTTTTTCTTTAGTTACACATTATTATTTATAAGCAGTTTAGTAACTTTTTAATTTGAAATAGTTATTAGTTTTTAATATATGTCCTGAGAATAGACACTCGCCTTACAATCTAATTATTATTTATGTAAAAGGCCTAGATGATAAACGCTATCCACCCACATTTAATTAAATTAATGCGATATAAATGGAAAAGAAAAGAACGAAACCCAATACATACAGTTTGAGAGCTTAACCTGAACATCTAGGCACTATAGAATTTTTTATAAATTTCCATATATTAACACAATCTCCTTTTTAACAGTTCATATTTGTCAATTTTATTCATACTTCATTTAATTAATTTAATTAAATATAAATAAATGGATAGTGATGAATCTTAGATATCTTGGTTTAAGAATGCAACTCTGGTGGTATTTAAAACTAATTTATGATTAAAATATACCATACTAACAATGTGTCATTTTTTCAGAAATATATAAAATCTATATACCATTTTTAATTTTTTTTTTTAATTATCCAAAACGAATGTTTGCTAATTGGGCTGATGGAAGGGCCACCCTGTGGCTGGGAAAGGGATCCGTTATCGCTCAGGGGTGGTCCCTAGGAGAGGCAAGTGAGCAGCACAGCTCGGATCTGTCGCAAGGGATCACTTCCGCATGGGTGATCAGGCTCCTCTCTGCTAAGCATCTCAATGGACCAGCAACCTCTCACCATTTCCATTTAGCTATTCAGACAAGGCAAATAATTAAAAAAGTAGAAAGGAAAGGAAAATTGAATAATGGCATAAAAATCTAACTATTTGATTAAAAATTATAATTTTCTATGTAAATAAAAGTCAAATTTAAAAAATGTAAGGGGAGCGCTACTCAAGAAGTCTGCCCAAGGAGATTTTTTTGATCCAGCCCTTTCTTAATTCTTTTATATACTTGCACTCAAATGACAACTAATTTAAATTAAAAGAAAAAAAAAATTTACTTTTTCTACGCCTATATCTTGTGTGAGTTAAATTTTAATCTCTCTGTTTTTATAGTTATAGTTGATGATTATTAAATTTCAGGGTCTGATATCTCGTCTATATGCAAAAATTAATAATATAACAGAAAAATAGGCAATCAAGTTGAAACAATTTTCGCACTTTTTAGACATCGCTAACCATATTCTATGGGAATATAAGACGCTCTTACAACTCTATCGAGTATGCAAGTCAAGGCGATTTTTGTTATTTTTTTAGGTTTTGTTTGTATAAATAAATATTTTTTCATTATTGAATTTAAAATATTATTAGGATAAATATAAAGCAATGCAGCTAGATTTATTTCTTTATTAAAAAATCCAGAGCGATGTTTCGGTCAACTATGCGACCATCTTCAAAGCCAGAGATTTGTCAAAAGAAAGCCCTCGGTTGTCATTAATAGGCATTAATTAGTCCTATTATATATGTCTCTTTTATCTGAGAACCAGCCTATGCCTATTAATGACATCGGAGGGCTTTTGACAAATCTCTGACTTTGAAGATGGTCGCATAGTTGACCGCAACGTCGCTCTCCTTTAATAAAGAAATCTAGCTGCATTGCTCTATAATTATCCTTTCTACATATAAATACTCAGCTATCTACCTCACCTTAAAATATTATATTGGCTACTAGTTAATATAAATAAATAAGGAAGGAGTCTAAATGGCTTCAGATATCGAAAATGACTTAAAAAAATATTTAATTAAAGAAAAAAGTCAAAATTAAATAAAATTTCAGAGTTTTCTAGCAAAGTAAAATATGAATCTTTTATCAAGTTGATTTTCTATAAAATGTCAAATAAATTGATAATTTTTTTTATAATTTAATTAATTTAATCTAACTGATTTGTAACAAACTATTGAAATTGTTTACAGATTAAAATTTCTTGTTCTCCTTTCGGATTTTGCCCTGAGTAACCTTTTCCAAATTCGTTCGGCCGAAACAAAATTCACTCAAGTATATAATATGAAAATTATTCAATAGAAAATTTTTTTCACAAGTTAATTGAATCATAAATTTTACAAATAGCTGTAGTGGATTAGCTATAAAAAATATTTACAACTAAAATTTTGATCTTTAATAAACAAAAATTTCAGATATATAAATAACAATACTAATAATAGTATTTTATGGAATAGAAATTATGGTTTAAAATATAGAATTATCGGTTTTCATAATCATTTTAAGTTTCATTCTTAACAAGACTTTTTCAGATAAATCCAAATAAATATAGAATTTGGAGATTTCTTGAGAAGGATTTATGATTAATGATCAAATACAGCAGATGTAGCAAATATTTTGAAATTATGCTAGGGAGTGTTCCTGTTTCCTTCCCAAGAAAGAGCCATTCATTACTCATTGTTGGGGAATTTTTTTTTTTTCAAAGTTGGATTTGAATCTGAATGTTGTCTTAAACTAGGGATTATAGGCTTAACTTAACTTTTTTATTCGCATGGCCTTGTTATTTTTAATATGCCATAAAATATTACTTTCTTAAGTATCTGAAAAAAGCTTTTTGTTATGGATGAAAAATTATTAAAGGATTTCAAAAAATCTTTTGGCGAATGTTTACGCTTCAATATTCTATTCATCTAATTTAAGATTACACGCCCAATAAAGAACGATGACAGAAATTAGAGAAAAAAACCCCTAATTTTAAACACAGGTCAAATGATCATCAGTTGGTTGGTTATTAGGCAAACAGACAGAAGAGAGACAGACAAGACAGACAGGGTGGCCTTCTGGCCATAATTTCCCTGGCGGCATGGTGTCTTTTCCAAAAGCCAACCGCGGGGCCGTGAAATTGCCCAAAATAAATGTGTGTGTGTGTGTGTCTGTGTGTTGTCACGGAACAAGAGAACATTTAAGTGGAGGTAACACACAAACATATGTATCTTTTACGGGGCAAGCACATTAACATTAGATCGTTTAACCTAATGGTGCCCTCAAAGTGTGCGCCTGTCTGTGTGCGAAGGGAGTCAATTAATTGCATTTCCTTTTTCAAGTTTATTGAAAATCGTGACTTCCTGCCTTATTGTATACTTAATTTGAAATAATTTTCAACTCATAAATATTTTCTCCCTTCTTTCATTTTATAATATCAGTCAATTGAGTTATTATTAAAATAACTATAATTATTATTATGAATATATTTCAAACAAAATATTATGACAATAAAATATTTAAGGTGATTTTTTAAACATAAATTTTAGACTTCCATAAAAATTGTTTTTTTTTTTTATTTATTTAAAATATTCAGAAAAGCTTCGCTAATTAATTAAAATCATATGATTCAGAATATGCTTTTCAATTTAAATGATTATATATCTTTTCT
>JAAAKE020118884.1:0-15688 GCA_010014785.2 Anisolabis maritima | reverse complement strand
TCTACTCAGTTTGCGTTAAATAATAGACAGGTGAATCGTGATAAATAAAATTTAAAAGACTAGAAATTATCAAAAAATATTATTTTACACTCTAGAATTTACAAGATCCAATGTTTTCTTTATAAACTCCTCCCCCCCTCTCTTTTCTTCGACTCTGATAGTATTCTTCTCATTTCATGATCTGTATCGAACGTTAAAAAAATAATTTAAAAAATTTTCAATCGATTGGACCTTAAGAGAGAGGGGGAGAGAGAGATAATGATTTGGAAGCTGGTCATTAGTGGTAGAGATCTCGACCGGGTGGGGGAGGACAAAAAGTCACCATAGGGTTGCACCTAATTGGCTGATGGGGTGAATTATTATAGTAATAATATGAGTGAGAGAGAAGGGGAGTGCAATAATGATGCGAGGTGAGAGGCTGCGGTCCAGGGCTCATCAGTCACCCGCACCCTCATCAGTCGGGCAAGATGTGACCAGCACACATACACGAACACACCCACCCCCTGTCATTTATTAAGATGACTTCTCTTCGGTGTTATTATCTATGGCTGAGTGTTCATCACACGATACTATACTAAAAAACCGTTATGAAAATTATATTCTTTGTTTTTTTACGTTATCACTCTCCGGAAGTAATCAAAACATATCACAATTATTCAAATGAATATTAACTTTCTAATTACTTTTTTTGCATTTGGTGAATAAGTTCGTCTGGTCTGATTCCTTTAAAAGATTCGTTCAATTTCCTCTCTCTCTCGTTCAAACCGGTGGTCAGAATTATTTTTTTTTTTACCAATACCCTTTCCTAACTCATTAAATAGAAAGTTAAAAAAAAAGCCTTTGCAAACTGTTAAAGTTTCTTCCTGACGAATTAAAGTTTAAATAAAGGTAAATAAAGTTTTCAACACCCTCCTTCCTCCTATGGCCGAAAGGTTTAATATGTTGACATCGTTAATATTTTTTTTTTTTAGTCTTTTCGGTACTTGAGGCCATATATACTTTAAACGATATATTGTAGAATATATTTTTACGATACATTTAATCCAGGCATATTTATTTATATCATTTGGTATCCAATTGATATAAATAAATTTTCATCGAATTGCCTGGGATCCCTTGGCTTTTAAGATTATCAATATTGACAATGTCAGTATCTTTAACCTCTCGGCCATGGAAAGGGGTCGTTAACCTTAAGAGCCAAGGGGTTCGGGCCCAGAAGGCAGTGAGTGTTGACCAAAAAAAAAATAGTAATAATAAAGTAATATATATTTTTAATCAATCACTACAAAAACAAATGAGGTTCGGTTTTACCAATACGGTATAATCATAAATACCAAAATAATAAAATAATAATAATATGTAATTTATAGATAATTTTAATTTCAATGAAGTATACTTTAGAACAAATCAATCTTTTTTTTTACCTTTTGCTCATACCAATAATTTTTTTGCATAAATAAATTATAAAATTTTTTACATTTCTTGTTGAAATTTTATTTTGTGCAAAGTTCTGCTTTTATAAACTCCATCCTCATTCTATTTCTTTAGGTATTCCAGAGGTTCTCATAATTGAAAATATTATTTCAACAAAGCTATTGTGTAATGGAAGGACAAAGATATAAATTTATTATTTCCGAAAATATTTTCACTGTTCAGGATTTTAATCCATTACTTTTCTACTTAATCCTCTGATAAGTTAATCATTGATTGTATTTATATGTTGTATTTCATTGGCACCATTCAATGAAATATTAAATAAGTTGGCAATTTCCACTATTTTGTTATAATTAGTTTCATTTTTTAAATTAAAAATTTTCGTAAATAGTCGAATCATATTGATACCATTTTTCTAAATATTTTAAAGTTCTGTCATATATCTGCATTGTTTCTTAAAAAAAAAATTGTTTATTTTCTTCATTCATATTTTTTGTAATAAAATTTAATTTAGGACCAAAAAATTTGTTTTCCATCCTTTTTTTATATTTAGTCCCACATAACTGGGTCTAATTCTTCAACAGATATTGTATCACGTTCTACAAGTAAATAATAATAATTTGGTCTTCAAATCCAAATAAAGATGCTCGTAGTGGCCCTAAGGAGTAGGTCTCTGAAATATTTTTTATCTGTTTATATATATTTGCACCGGTAAATAATTTCAAAAAGTTGACTTAGTTCTTCGTTTCTTTCAAAGTTCTTTTGAACTATTTCAGTCCAGTTCACTTATCATTAAGGAATAATTTTAAAATTTCATTTTTATTGACTAATTTAAATAAATATAATGTTTTCAGATACTGAAAAATATATGTAAAAAAATTCATTAAATGGCTTTGTTATTTTAGTGAAGTATTCTCCGAAAGAACAGCCTCTGCTGATCAATATTTCAGACCCCGCAAAAATAGGAAAATCAAACTATTCTGGGTTATGACAGTACAATGAAATTTAACAACTCATCTCTTCGGAAAAAATTAAATAAGAGTTTTGTGAGTCTTTTGACATTGACATATTTGAAAAATCATATCTAACAATGGATATGAAAATAGCAAAATGTTTTTGTTTTATATATAATATATATATTCATTAAATATTTGAAAACTTATAATCATTACCCCCCTAAACAAAAAAAAAGTTTTATTTTGCAAATTTTTGGTGTTTATTGTACCACTGTATCCCCCCCTCTCCGTTCCAGCACGTCATTTGAAGTAGGCATCCAAAATTATAAGTGAAGATTTATTTAAATTAATTTTTAATGGACTCTCCTTTAAAACAGTGGCCTCCAAACTCTTTTGATCGTAACGAATCCCCAAGACGGAAAAAATAAATAGCACATACCCCTGATTGGGTAGAAATCTATTGTGAAGAGGAAATAAGTCTTATGTCATCATATAACAATAACAACCTAGGTATTATTTTTATTACATGCCTATTTATGACAATTGTGAAAATTCTTAATAAAATTTGATTTATTTGTCACCTAACTTTTTTGTATATTATTTTTTTGGGGGGATTTTTTAAATCTCTCTCCCTCTCTATTTTTAAGATTTAATATAAACAAGTAAATAAATAAATAAATAATTTCTGGAGGCGAATTTTTTTTTATCTAAATTCATTTTTCCACCCACAACACAAGTTTTTTATTCACTCCATATTGTTTGGTTACAATATTTTACTCTATTTAAACACACACACCATAACAGCATTTTATTTCAAAGATGTTTATCATTTAATGAAGTAATTTCATCATCAGTTATAAGAGAAAACAATTTTTCATACGAGAAATTGATAAAATTAAAACGTTATATACAATTTATTTATTTATAGACTCGATGAAAGAAAGAAAAAAAAAAAAAAACCCCTCGGCGAATGAATTTGTTTTCTCTCTCTCTTTGTAAATGAGAAAAGGAAATGGACAAAAAATAATATATTTAGATATTAAGAGTGACAAGAAATTACATCAAAGAAAAGGTGAATAAAATTCGAAGTCACTTTATTATGATTGAAATTTTAAAGCCAGAAATTTAATTAAATTTTTTTTTGATCTTTATATGCAAATATAGTCTTGCGGTATTTATTTTTACGTTGGTACAGACAAAATTGCGCTTTTTGCTATTTTAATTTTGGCGCTTATTTGGAGAAAAACTTTTAATATGTAATACGTCATTTTTAAGAGCTAATTTCACTAGTTATTTAGATTAAGCACCGAAATTTCAACAAAAGAAGGTTATGCTAACTGTTTGGTGGTCGGCAAGGGGAGTCATTCAGTATAACTTCTTGAAACCATCAACTGCCATGAAATCAATAAAATGTACACAAAACTGCAACACGTTTCCAGGGATAGGTTTCTATTTCTTTCGCGGAATTTTATTTTTTAAATCTTTTTCGGCATTTGAACCTCCACCTATATTTATTTAAATTATTTGATAGCCAATATAATTTTATGGCATAGGATGGGAAGCGAATCACTGGCCCTTGCAACTTCTATCTTTGCTCGAAAAGTCAGGGGCTTGAGGTTGATTTGAATTCGGAATACCTTCAAATCCAGGTTAAATGCTTATCCTCCCCTTCAATATATATATATACAGAAATTTCTTTTTTTTAGTCAACTAAGAAATTTTATTACAGTAAATTTTAAGAAAAATTCTTTAACTTTTTTTCTCAAAGTTTTTTTCCTTTATTGGATTTCAAATTGAATTCAAAATTCCATTATATTCTAATGACTTAATTTAATATTCGTTAAAAAGTCTGATGAAACTTCAAAAGAAAATTTTTTTTTAATTATATAGAATATATGTATTAGATAAAATTTGTATTTTAAGATTAAACGAAGAAAGAGTAGAGGAAGAAATGGTTTTAAAAAGATTTATTTCAAATTGCATCTCCTCTATGCGTGCTTATCTCTTATCAAAGGAAAATTTTATGAATTCAACGTTTGTTTTATGAATTAAGGATCACCGAAACGGAAAATTTCCATAAAAACAGAGAGAGAGAGAGTTGCCCTTTTGCTGCTTCTGTTTACTCTAATACTTAGTACTTACACCTCGTTATGTCTGTTGTTCTAATTTAAGAGAAATGATTCTTTTGTTTTTAGATAAAATTATCCTTTTTTTTTTTTTTTTTTTTGAGAAATCTATTAGAATTTTTTAAATTGTTGGCTGCGATACATTATTATCTCATCATTAGTTAAATAATAAAAAAAATTCTTTGAAATTCATTGAATATTTATTATTCTTTTATATTTTTAATATATTTATTATTATTATTATAATTTTTATTTGAAGTCCTTATTTTTGTTAGTGTTTATTTATTTAAGCTGAGGACTTTTTGGAGATCGATGTAGATGGGAGAGACGCGTGTTTTAGACAAATAAATATCATCCAAAATCACTCGACTACTTCGATTCAATTCCGTTCAAATTTTGTTGTGCCTCTAGGTGCCAAGTACGGCAAATGGAAAGAGCAGACCATTTTTAATTTATTTTATCATATTCTTTAAATATATATTTTGTCTTTTCTACCTAGGAGGTCCTATAGATTTAGAACAATTTTATTTTTTATTTCTTACGATATAATCATCCTGGTATATTTATTTATACCAACTGGTATCTAAATGATTAAATAAATTTTTATCGGACTGCCTGGAATCCGAATCAACATCCCATGAATATTGACAATGTTAATACATTTAACCTCGAGACCACTAGGTGGAATTGATTTGAAATTAAATTTTTATCCTTTTGGTAGACTAATATTTAAATTAATAAAATAGAAAAACTCAAATGAATAACAATCTGGCAATCCGATCTAATAATTAATAAACAATAATTTAATGAGTAGGGGCAGATTTAAAAAGTTTTGGATGGACCACTCCGGCTTACTATTTTCTTTTTTTAAAAAAATAGCAACTACGCCTACAAATAGTTAATATCAATTAAATTTTTTGTAGTATAGAGATTTTTTATTCCAGTTGTTCAGGTTGCAGAAATTGCTTCGACCTGAGTTCCTGGAAGGGAACCCAAATGACCAACTCACTAATGGCGTTTTCGATTCCTTGCTCCAGAGATCACGCATTCTAACTTGTTAATATCTAGAGAGATTTAACAACTGCGCAAATGGAGCTCTGGAGCAATTAATCGAAAAATTCAGTTGATAGTTAAATACCTATTATAAAATTGAATTTAAAATTGGAAAATATATTTTTAAGGAACAAATGTATTTAACACTAAAAAAATTCAGGGGGGGGGATTAGTGTCCTTGATAGTGTATGTAGAAGAAAAGCAATATATTGTAGATTGTTACTAGATTATTTAATCAATATACAGTATTATGTTATATTAAGAGGTAGCGACAAACGAAAAGGCTGCCATCCTAGTTACTCCACTACATAAAGATTTCGAAAAGCAGGGAAGTTGTTTTCGGAATTGCACTTATCCGTTGTTTCCCCAGAAAAGGGATCGTTAGGCTGTACGAATCTTCAAATGCGCATGCTCAGTCCGACCCACCCGCCACGCCACACGGCGACAACGTCCAAAAAGTGCAACACTCCCACTCCTTTCAGTTGATAAATTAGCCCAAAAATAGCCGGGGTATCATTTCGGTTGGTTATTACAGAGCGCGTTGCTTCTGTTTGTCCGTGCACATTCGCTTTTTGTTTCAGCCCAAGCTCGCCATCATTCTCTGTGATACCATCAAATTATTATTACAAAAAGATTGCTCAGGAAAAAGATGATAAATTATTACGACTGTTTTCAATTTTTTTCTCCTTTTTTTTTAATCAAAAACCAACAACAAGTTTGTGATAGATAAAATATTACAATGAATATAAAATATTTCCTCCTTGGCTTGAACTTTCTTAATTAAATTTTTTTTTCTTAAAAAGTTTTTAGTAATAAGATTATATCTTTATTTAATTTCGGTAATTCTTTATCTTCTTTTGAAAATTTTCTTTTAATAGTATAGAAGTATATATATATAAAACTTCTATAATAAAATTAAAATGAATTTATTAGTATTGCCATCGCGTAGGCCTAATATATATTAATATATTTTATAATATAAACCAGAGGTTTTCAAACTTACATAAGCAGCCATATTTTTCAGACTCAAGGGAAACGAGAAACGTAAAGATATGTTAAAGTCTTGAAGTAGAAAAATTCCTATGAGCGTAGTTAAATGATCGTTTGATCTTTTAATTTTTTTTATTATTAATTCTTTTCTAAATAAATTTTAAAGCATAAAGAGTATTGTTAATTAAAATTTAAATGGCTGGACAAATTTAGAAATCGAAAAAGCAAAGCCCTCATAAAATACATATATAAATAATTTGAAATGTAGCGGTTTGTGACGTAATTGAGATCAGCCAATCCACTCGAAAGTTTCATGGCCTTGACATCTGATTGGCTGGAGATTATTCTCATGCATATCATTGGGTGAATGAGGAATATTTAGCACTTCATATGTGTGGCAGAGACTTTTCCTCCTCGCTTGTAAAGAAAATAGAAAAATATTTTATTAATTTAATAGCATATTATTTGTTTCTTAGTGACCTTTTAGCTTCAACCAATTAATAAGTGAGTCCTAATTGGCCCTCTTTCCTTGAATGAATTATTTATTTTTATTATTTTGTTGTATGTTAATATTTTAACCTCTGACAACTTGATTTAGAAGTATTTCAAGAAAAATTACTTAAAAAGAGTAAAACAACTTAATGAAAATGAAGATATCTTTATAACATAAAAAGAAATATATTCAAGAGAATGAAATGTTTTATTTATTTAATATATAAATGATCATAAATTCTTGTACCATTTAATTTTTTTAACATTTTTTTAAAAATAACTTGAGACTTTATATCTCTTTTATAAAAATTCTTTAGGCTTAAAAAAGAAAAAAGGAAAAATGTAAAATTGACATCATTTGTTTATTCTCCCGTTGCGGCGGCGGCGGCGGAACATTAAAAACTTTTAGAAGATGCCAAAAAACGGGAAAAAGGGAAAGAGAGGGAAAAGATTTTGCTTTGAAATGAATGAATAAAACATAATGGAAAATAAAGACCAACCAAGCACCTTCACCCCAGAGAAACAAGAAAAGGAATTGTTCACATCAAGTAAACAAGTAATTAATTCAAGTTGATAAGAAGAAGAGGAAGCAGGGGTAAATCAAGATAAAGGAGGATGATAAAAGAGAGAAAATTCAATTTTTTATCGGTTTTTAATTTATTAACAAGTGGATTAAAACGTTTATAATGACATCATAACAAGAATTCTAATCATTAGCGATTCAAAAATTATGAGGGAAGAAGGGGTCTTATAATAGAATACATATAGAGAATGAGGGAAAAAATAAGAAGTTCTAAACCTAAGGAATGTGTGACAAGAAAGGAAGTCAGCCAGTAGCCTCTATTGAAATAAAACTCCCAATATGATAAACGGCTTTAATTAAATAATAACATCCTAAAATAAAATTAAATAAAATGTGATAAAGGGAGGTAAGGGTTAGTATGGTACATTTCAAAGATCATATGATAAATAATTGTTTTATGAATTTTAATCACAATCGTAAGTGGGTATTTTAAGGAAATCGAAAAAAGTTCACCACTATTATTCTTAGGGCGATTTTATTCAAATTTTCAAGGTGCATGCGGCGAGGGTACCTCGCTTAAAAATAAAATTTCAGCCTTGTAGATTTTTTCATTTTTGAGATTATTCACAGACACATAGACAGACAGAATATTTTACGAGACCCCTTTTTCTAATGTACAATAATATATAAAATGTGTACATAGGTCGAACATGGCGATCAGCATTTTATGGCCAAGTCTCCACTTTATTGGTATATAAAATATTTATTAAAATATAAACAAATAAATAACAACAATGAGTAATTATTACTATTTATTTTCCTTCATCTTCTAAAATTACTTTATAATATATGGTAAATAAATCAGGAATGCAAATATAACTATTTCACAAAGGACATTAATTGTTCATTACAGAGGGGGACTACTACAATTCTATTAGTAGTATTAGAGAGTATATTAGGGTAGTATTTGGGAGATAGGCTATAAAAAGTATGATTCGTGGATAATTTTCGAATTATTAGGACTGAGAGTAGGGGTAGTGTTCCCTCCCTCTTTTGGTTCAGCTCAACTATAAATTTAGTTTATAGTCTCAGTGGGAAATTTGTAATTTTCAAAAATTAAATCATACATCCCGGAAGGGAAAGATATTGGAAAACATCTAATCTCCATATTAAGTGTACTCTTGAATAAAATAAAATTACAACAATTCCATTGGGAAATACAAAGAATTGAAAAACAAAGCTCAGGTCTCTCCCTTTGTGATGAGCTCTATATTTTTCTATATATAAAAGTCATGTGGTGAGATATTTTTTTTAATATTCTATTTGTTACCTTAAATCTCACCTTAAGGAGATTTTCATAAATTTCGATTCTCACCAGCTTGGATCCGCCACTGGCGTTCATAAAGAGGACGATTTATGATAGCCAAGCTCTTGATAAACATCTTTATGGTGCTAAACGGAAGCAGCATCCTTCGCCTGCCACCTGCACTCATAATTTGCAGACTCTGATTATAAACACATGGCTTGGTTAAGCATAATATAAATATCAGTCTGTTTTATTGGGAGAGGGGGGGGGGAGTCACCTAACCGGTCATAAAATAATTATTATTTAATGTCTAAATATTTATACTATCAAGCCCTGAATTATTTGCTACATCTGATATTTCTACAGTTCAAATAATTATTGTTTCTCTTCATAATGTGATGAGTTCTTTTTTTTGGATTGATCGAATCTTAATGATCAAATGTCGATTAAAAAATGAATTTAATTTTCGGAAATTATTTTTAGATTTATTTAACAAAAAAAAAATCATTTGTTTGTAAGCAGAGATTAGATCTATTTAAAGACAGAAGGGATGGAATGAAGGGCGTCAGATTTGCCCTCTCCAATCAAACGGAACAAACGGCGATTCGATTAAGAAAAAAAGAAAAAAGGGACAGATCCTGTCTCATTTCCAACACGAGTGAATTAAATGAAAGGAAAAGATAAACCAAAGAGCAAGAAATCGATCTTATAAAAAAAAAGAATGGGAAATTCAAAAATTCAATTGGAAAAATTAACAACACCTTCAAGATGTCTTAATTAAAAAGGATTTTGTTGCGTTTCGCATTCTAATTAGATTTTACTATTAAAAATAAAACAAATAAATAAAGGAGAGGATTTTTTTTATTAATACCTCGCAATCACATGCATATCGGCTTGGTATTAAAATTGACAAACAATATTGTTAACATGTTAAGATAATCAATGAAATTTGCATAACATAGTTTGACATTTTGCTTGTTCTTAGGCACTCAAAAACTTGATAGAAAAATAATTATTTATTATATCCCTTTTGTTCACACCTCACAAATAATTACAATGGATAGTTATGGATTTTAAGACTTATTTGGCCATTTATTTAAATTAATTGGGTTTCAATAGAGGTTACCCTACTGGCTGACTTCCTCCCTTTTCACATATCTCTGATCTATGGTCAGCCACCTATCTCATCGTGAAGATTTAATTACATTTTATCATGGAATAGTTATGGAGTGAAATTCACGAATCTAAGGCCCCTATTCACAAACATCCCTAAGAAAATTCTTAACTCGAGGGAAATTTTTTATATAGAATTTTTTGAGTTAAAATTTTTTTTTCATTAAAGAGACTTAAGAAAGATCTTTGAGTCACTTAAAAAAATTGTAATATAAAAATTTTATAGAAAAAGTATAGTAAAATTTCTTTTTTAGGTTAAGATTTTACTTCCTACATAAAAGTTAGTCATTTCTTCTTTCTTTCTTTGTTTGCATGCTAATATGCGGAAATTCCTGAGTTTTTGTCTCAGGTTTAAGTGATGCAAGTAACCTGACCAAATTTTTGGCCTCTACCTCTAAAAAATTTTTATAGAGGCACTTTAAGCCTTTTAGTAGCAGCAAACAAAAAAACTATTTAAACCACATTAAATATTTGTTTATTTATAAATAGAAATCTCCTTAGTTGTATTATCCACAAATCTCCCAGTTTTTTTTTTTGAGATAGTAATTTTTCTATAGGAAATGCAAAGGAAGTTCATTTTGATTGGTTGACCCTTCTATCTACTTAAAATGAAGATCCAATCTGGATTAAATTGAATCCTTAATTTTATTTTTATCTCATTCAAAATAATTAAATAATAATTTAAGATTTCAGATATGTGATAAGAATTTAATTATATTTTAACTATTTGAGACCATTTTAGATAAAATTTATCTATGATCAAAGTGTAATCACTTAAGTATTTAAATTATTATAATTTAGATTAAATAATAATAATAAATTTTTGAAAATTTATTTAAAAGTAATTTTCAGAAAATTTTAAATAAATAATCCTCCCCTTTTTTTTCCAATAAGAGAACGGATTAAATATTAAAATATTAATTTATCTTTTGATATCATCTCTCTCGGAAATCCCAACCCTTTTTAAATAATTTTTTTTTTATTGCCGGTGAATGATGATCATATCAGGCTCTGTTGAATATGTATTCCCTTTTGTGTACTTTTTCATTTTCGGCAAAATCATCTATCATCATCCTTCGAGCACTTAAAGTCACAATATTAGTTTTTTTACAACATAGAAATAATAATTATAAGAATGTCAATAAAATTAATTTGAAAAATTGACAAGATTCTGAGCACATAATAACTGGATAAAAAGGCGAAATTCAATTAAAAACAAATTTGTATAATTATATTTATTATATTACATTTGTAAATAAATATTAAAGAATATAGCTTTTAAACATTTGAATTTGTGTCTGTAATTGCGCCGATGGATCATGTAGATGGTGCTGAGATCGTAGTGTGGCGGCCATCTTGTTTATCACATCACTTCAGATTGTATGTAGATCTCATGTGATTTTTATATGGATTGTACTTGAAGAAGGTTTCAGAATGAGTGACCGTGAATTTAATAAAAATAGACCAAAAAAAGATAATTTATTTATTAATGATAGCAAATGAGAAAGCTTCAATCCCAAAAATAAAACAAAGTGAGGTTCTATATTGTCATACTTAAGCGAAAGGAAAAATTTTTTCCAAGGTTTCCGTCACTGTTACTTTGTTTCTTTTTATTCAGATGCAATATTTTCGTTTTTTTTTTCGTTAATAAATTGCTTAACACTCACAAACACAGAGACAGAGGAGGGATATTAATGTGTCCGCTGTTGGTGACATGACGTCCTAAATAAAAATTTCCTGATGGGGGGGTATGGGTTTAACGGAGGGGTAAAGGGAGAGGCAGTCAAATGCATTTGTGCAATGAGAAATGCAATCACACAAATTCCAATAAACAGCTTACAAGTTGAGATGACAGATGTATATACAATAGAACGTAAATGTAAATGAATTTATTATTGCATGATCATGTTTCGTTTGTAACTTGTTGACATCTTCGGATTAATTAATTTTCAGAATATAAAAATATTCGATGCAAATTCATCCATACATCAAGGCAAGTGTCATTGGTGGTTCTCCATTAAGTGCATTGGTTCGGGTTGGTGGTTGGAAGGTAGGCAACTCAATCCAAAAATTCATTAGTGAGCTGGTCATTTGGGTTGCCTAACTTTCAATAAAAAAACGAATGGTATATTCAGTGAAATTATGATTGTTGTAACACCATTTTTATTCTTTGTTTCGCTCTTATTTTTTCTACAAAGCTAATATTTATTTGATTACGAAATTAAATTAAAAAAATGTTATTTTTTTAACCTTAACATTGGATGGATTGAAGGGAAAAATCAATGCGAATTGTTTGTTCACTCTTGCGAATTAAACATGAAATTAAACAGACAAGTTCCCTTTTAGAGTGAACGAGAGAGCAATCGAAAGGGAAAAGAAAGAAAGGGTTTTATCCGACAAATGTTTACATTTATATTCCAAATACTAAACGATGCAGAAATAACGAAGACGCCAAAATAAAACAAAAAAGATTTTTGTTAGAAGCGACGTATTTATTTCCAATTAATATCCACCTCTCATTCTATCTTAATATTAGCCTCAGGCGGGGAGGGCAGAAAGAGTTCTATCCTAAATGTCTCGTAAAAAAAAAAGGGAGCCTTACTATACATATACAGTCCCAGTGCTGGGCGGAGCTCTCGATAACCCTGCTTATATTACATACACTAATAATGATCCTAATGGGCCCCTCAAAAGGGACTTTGCAATTTTTTTCCCAAAAAATTATTTTTAATTTTTATTTTTGTTAACACGATATCCGTTCCTGGATATCCAGATCGGGATTTCCCATAAGATATAATTGCAACAAAATACAATTAACCACAAATTAAGCGTCGTTAAAAAAGCTTGCGTTGTTACCAAAGGGAATTTTTTTTAGCCACTCATCGTTAACCAAGTACATTGTTAACTAAGGCATTATTCTGTTTTTTTATTAATTTATTTAATTTTTAAGTGAAAACCATCAAAAATTTAAATTTTATAAAATATATATGGCGGTATTTAAAAGAGAATTTATATAGCGTTGATCAGGGTTTCCCAAACTTTCACACATTTTTTTAGGCTGCGGACCCATTACTAGAAAATTCTGGTATATATTATTACAACAAAAACTTTACTATTAATTATTGTTTATAAATTTAAATAAATCTAAATGGTCTAAAATGCCGGTAAAAACTTGATTAATAACATAGGAATACATAAAATTATATAAATGTAAATAATATGTATATTTACATATGTTAAAAATTTCTTCTTTAATAATGATTAATGTGATGGATGATAATGTTTATGGTCTGATGAAATTATAATTTGTTAATTTTGCTGTTTAATGTTCCGAGGCCCAAGTTACAACTTTCCTCAAGACCAAAAATTGTTAATTGTTATTATGTTATAATAAAATATTTTAACAATATATTCAAGTCAACTAACATATACTCTTAGACAAGGATAAACCTTTAAGAGCTCTCTCTATTTTTCTACAGTTGGTGAGCGTTCCAGAGTTCATTGGGCAATTCACTCAGGTAAAATACAAAAGAAATTTTTTTTCTGATCTCTCATCCCTACTCGACCAGAAAAAAAAAACTTAATGTAATTTCTTATCTCTAGTAGTAGAACAAAAGAAAGAAAAGGAAGGAGGTTAAGTCCATTTAAGTTGCAACCCACCGTTAAGACATTAAATAAAAATCAACTTAAGAATCGCCCGACCTTCCCCCTCTCTAGTTTTTAACCTCTAAGAAAATTAAATTCTAACCAAAGACATAATTTCAATTTATTAAATTAAAAAAAATAAAATAACATCTAACTTTTCTTTTAATGAAGTTTAAAAAAAAAAAATCTTAAATTATTCGAGCCACGTGTCAGAGATCGACACGTGCCAAGATACAAAAGACGAATAAAAGGTGATCAAAAATACAATACAATAAAGAGAGAAACTAATTGACGATGGAAAAAGGCGTACGAATTAAAAAAAAAGCTCATAATGACGTAAGAATTAAATTAAATTTTTAAAAATATAATTGGCATCAAAGCCTTCTTGAAAAATTATAAAAATCCGTCAATTGAAAAAAAAAAAAGAAAAAAAAGTTGCTTGTTAAAAAGTAAATCAGATGATTAAATTATTTATTTATAAATGAGGGTGAAAATCTGTATGATGTGAAACATACACGAGTTTATTTTCTTCTCTTTTCAGAAAAGCGAAGGAGTTCTCGCTTCACTGGTCCGTTTCCAAAATTTAAGAAATTTTCGTTTTTGAGAAATCTTATGCGAGATCCATTTTTTTGGACTTAGGTGACCTCAAAACGTTGAACATATATTCGTAAAAGTAAAAAGTAGCTTAAAGTAAAAAATTGGATAAAAATTCATCCCTCAATTTTCAATTAAAATTTCGGATTCTAAGACATTATACATAATTTGAAGATAGTGGTCCATAGCGGGAACCCAAAACATTTTCGGGCCTTCTTTTCACGAAAACCAACAGAGAGGTCTTATTGAATTATTAGAATCTTTGATTATTACACTTCAAACCCAAAATTGAACAAAATTTTATCTCAATTTATTAAACATTATTTTGGATTTTTACTTTCCTGGAGAGGGAAATGAAATTAATTCTCCTACTCTGAGATCAGTGCCGAAACAAAGTTAATCATATAAAAACTTTATTTATAAAATTCATGCATATTATATTCCCGACGCTATTTTCTCAGAATAAATGTAATAGTTTTTTGATCAAAAAAAAAACTTTATATAAAACATAATTTATTGATCATAAATATTATTATTATTTAAATTGGAGTGCATTTTGAATATTTCTCTTACAAAGAGAGGGAGCTTTGCCATGGCTAGTGTACAATAAATAAAATAGCGAAATAAAGTTCTTATATAAAAAAGCGAGGAGGCTTGTTGGTCGCTGTTCCCTCCCCATCCCCATTGCCGATGACTCAAACATACAAGGGTGGATCGAAATGGAAATTCTAAGCGGCTAAAGGACACGTTTTTTTTTTTTGAAAATGTATCAATAGACATAAATAAGGATATATATAGAAGATATTGTAAGTACTACTAAGAGTTTTTTTTTGCCTCTGTTATTGAGAAAATTCGTTTAACGACTTGGTAATATAAACATTCAAAAATGTCCTCTATATAAAATATAAAACCTATTGGCTTAATTATTATAAAAATTAAACAGAGTAGTCGAACAAAACGAGGTACTCTAAATCTGGTTTTCGTGAATGTTGCTATCTCACAGATAACAGCTGGTAAAGGGAAGTACAAAGACTGTGGGAGTCAATCAGAATTCATGTTTCTTTCTAAAGTAGTCTCAACAAGACGTACTTATGATTTTTGTCATTTTTTTATAAATAGGACATAGCACCCAAAACCCTACCGAAGTTGTAAATATATAGGTTATTTTTTTAATAAACCCCTGATAATTTCATTTCAAATGTATTCAGTTAACTCGCGCCATATCGATTTTCTTAAAAGTGAATAGTTGGACAAACCGGAGAGCCTGTTTTGTCCAACTTTTCCCTATTATGAAAAAGTTCCGATTCTAAAACTTTTATGTTTAGAAATATGAAGTTTAAATGTTAACACTAAGATAAGGTGATCATGCATCATATTAAACAATTAAAATTTATTA
>JAAAKE020118873.1:0-15690 GCA_010014785.2 Anisolabis maritima | reverse complement strand
CTTTGAAAATAAATATCCATTAGATTCAGATAGTATTAATATCTGCCATTAATAAAGACTAGTTGCGCAATGGAAAGTTCTCTACTCGATCTTTTTTCTATCTATGGGGGGGGGGGGGGCATAGTTTGAATCTCTGCCAAGAGTAGGTGAGTTGCATTAAAAATTTTAATAAATAGAAAAAACTTCAAAGCTCCAGCTCAACAGGAAATGATTTCGATCCACGTAACGAACAAAAGTTGAAGTTTCAAAGGAAAATGTGCGTCTAAACGTTTACAGCATAAAAAAACACCAATCTTAGACTATTTAAAGAGGGTGAGGGAGGAGGGGGAATTATAAAAAATTAGATGTCAAATATTAATTGTAAAAATATCTCCGAAAGCTAAAAGTTTCTAAAATTGTCCACTTGGGAGCGTTATGATCGTAGCCAAAACATTTGCCTTTGTATATTTTTATATAATTATTTCAAAAACTTTTCATAGCATCTTGACTATTAGAAAAGCTTCAAGTTCAACGGGAAATTATTTAAATTTCCGTGACCAAAGGACGGACAGATAGATACTCCGCTATTAGTATATATTTATAGATGTTATTTCAAAAATGAAAGGAACAAATTCTATTGTTGCTCTATTGGACATTCAAGGGTGGACTCATAGAACTTTTATGGGGGGGGGGGGGGGGGGGAAATTTAAGTGGATTTGACAAAATTTAATTATTTCCACTTAGAAATAGAATTAAATGCTCTAGCAACTTTTGTTGTCAATTGATTTTTTTTTTTCTGAAGATTTGACCATAGAAACTCTGAAGGAGCATAATTAGACCTATGTACACATTCTATATTTTTGTAAAATATACAATAACTTTATCGGTATTGAATCTGCAAGGCAGCAATCGTCAACGTTTCGAACCTCAGAGACGACTAAATTCAGAATTTGAAATCCCGCGGACCAATAATTTTTTTATTATGATTATAATAATGATCAGAGAATTTGCAATTTGTTTATATGAAATGACTCTATTGAATATAACAAAATTCAATCTTTTAAGGATGATTAATTATTACCAAATAATTGGAGCTTATTATTCAAAATCTTATGTATAGAAGAGGGGATCACTAAACAAAATGAAAGGAATTCAAAAAAGGCAAAGAGACGAGCTGTACCGCGTAGGATTGCGTGCGTGCCCCTCTAACTAAAAGTCTTCTTGACTACCACCGCCAAAGAGGAAGAGGCCAGCAACCTCAGGTGCCCTCACCTGCATCCACTCCAACTCTTAACTTTACGATCAGAGTAATTCACAAATCTTTCCATTTAGGAGGGAAACGTCATCCTCTCTGACCTTAGACATTTTAACAATCACCACCAGGCTAGCAATAAATTATTCACGCAATCAACTGATATGACCACCATTTAATAAAAGCTATAAAGAATCATATTACTGACCAAAGTTATGCTGATTTGTTTGAAAAAGTGGCGTTTATTTGCTCTCGTTGTAAGGGATCGGACAAAATTCTGCTGAGTGCTGATTGGACGGTTTAATTACATTCTGTACTATCTCTGGTTGATTTATATGGATTATTTAATGACATTTGCTTTTTTTTTTATATATATATATTTTTTGTATAATTAAAGCATTTTAATGATGGGAATTAAAGCATTTAAATAAAACGATTTTATTATTATTAAGATCCAAATTCAAATAAATTTTTATTTGGGAGCTCATTTGATTACGTGAAGTTAGTTACAATATACTCTTTGCATATGACAGTTGCTACGCTATATAAACTTATTATTGCTTATTTTGGGTACCAATTAATATAAATAAATAAGGAAGTAGTCTAAATGACCTCAAATGCGGAAAAATACTAAAAAAAAAAAAAAAAAAACAACTTACTATTGCATATTTCCTAATCAAGATTGCTGTATAGAAGTTATTGTTTACTAAATATAATCATGGATTAAGAAAAAAAAAAAAACTACCTCTCTTTAAAAAATTTTCTCCTGCTTAAAATTTCAAAAGCGCTTTTTGACAGAATAAAACGATTGTGAAATGATCAAGAAGAAGTGTATTTTTGTCTTGAAATTAATAATATAATCAGCTCACCTTTCATGTTAATTTTTTGTAAATAGTTTGGTTGGAATATCTAATTTGATTTTAGAAGGTTCAAAAGACAATATTTTGATGCGCAAGTTTTGTCTAGTCAGATTTGTGAAATCCCACGACGTCTCTTTAGTTAAGAATCATTGCAAAAAATTAAAATCATGCTCTCTAAGAATGATGAAATAACAATAAAGGCAAATAAATGAACAAATCCACTCTAAAAAAGTTTTTTTGTTTTTGTTGATTTCATTAAGATAACAAAATGAATGGATATATATATATTTTTTTTTTATTAATACAATTTCATCTCTTATTAGATGCTTATCAAGAAAATGAATCAAAACAATGTTTTATTTCTTTTTTCTTTTTTTTTTTTTTTTTTTTTTTTTTGATTAATGAATAGAAGCAATTTTTTTCCAAAGATATTTATATGATAGCAATACAGAAAGAAAAATGTCATATCTTTTTATAGTCACAGAAAATAAGAGATGTAGAATATATATATATATATATATATAAAATAAAGTTTATTCAACCCTTGTTTTAGATCATTGAAAGCTGGACTGTACTACGGGGAGGGATCCCTTCTAGAAAATACATATATAAATATAAATATAATAAACAGAGAGAAATTAATTTTAAATTTTAAATCCGGTTAAAAGAGGAGGAACTTTAGCTTTTTGTTTTTGATATTTATTTTTCTTGAAAACTTGATGAGGGGGAGACATCAAATATTCTAGTGACACATCAAAGAACTTCCTTCCGGCCTTTCCCTTCTCTCTCTTTTTTTGTTCTTTCTAACGACATCAAGTAAGCCAAGTTTCAAAGCTCTTTTGTCTTCTTCAATCAAATAATATATGCCTTGGTAATTGTATATATAGATAAAAAAAGTAATAAAATTATTTTAAAGTCTATAAGGCCTCAAATGCCGAAAAAAATATCTGAATTCAATCATATAATACAGATGAAATGAGTGAATACTAAAATAAGAATTTTCAATAGTGGGAGAGAGAAATAAATGAAAAATTTATATTCATATATTATTATCATCTGTCTTTTTCTAAACGTAAATGGAAGTATTGTAATCAGCATGGATAATCTTTATAATTAAAAATAAATAACATGAGAACTTGCTTTGTATCTGAACGCTGGCCTTGCCAAAAGCAAAATTATATTTTTTAAAAACTCGGCTGTCACTACCGCACATAACTTGGTGCCAACACACCAGATTTTTTTCGTCGGACGCCCTAAGAGGTCAATTTACAATTTTATTTTTATAGATTTTTCGTTTGTGTGTATTAATCACTTATTCAAATTATAAAAAAAAAAAAAAAACTAAATTAAATTGGAAATTATATCTCATTTATTATCAAACATAGGAATTAAAAATATTTATTTTTTATTAGTTGTTAAGTTGGCACAACTGTTTGAAAAAGTTTTAGGTGTGAGGCCATCACCTTTTATAACTTCAGGAAACAGCAAATAAACATCTACAACAATTTCATCCTTCACGGACCAATAAAAATCGTCTCACAAGACAGAAATGTCCCAGTTGTGAGTTTTTGTGAATTGTGTGCTGTCTTATATAACTTCGCCTGTGCACAGGGCCAGAGCCAAAATATTTTTTCGAGGAAGTTTTTAAAGAATGAATTTTATATCAATATGTATAAAGATCATTAAATATGGATGGCTCCATTGATTTTATTTGATATAATAATTTTGTTATCGAATAAAAAAAAATAAATTATGAATATTCTAGTAATAAATGATTTGTAGCTAGGAAAAATGTGAGCATTGAGATCATATAATAATAAATTATTTAATTTGTATAAATATAGACGGAGTAGTGGCCTCAAAATATATAAAATTTTGATTGATTTAATTTACTCTTATTAATGCAAATATCAAAAGGAAAGAAAGCGATATTTATTAACCTTCATGGTAAATGAGGATGGATATAAATCTATAAGCTATAATAAAAGGCAAACAAATTAATCTCTATTTTTAAGATTTCAAAATAATGCCCTTCACGTACCTAAAGGTCAGTGATTCGCTTCCCATCCTGAGCGACAAAAATTTATTTAAATTATATTGGCTTTAAATTAATTTAAATAAATAAGGATGGAGTCTAAATGACCTCAGATGCCGAAAAAATGTCATTAAAAATTAAATGGAATGCATCCAATCATGATTATTTTAATAAGGTATTGTTGATATTGTTTTAATTTCTTATTCCAATTAATCCCACAAAATGTTTATTCACCCTTAATTAAATATTTAGTTGCAAAATTTCCTTAATTAATTGGATATTAATTGTTGTCACATCAATCAATATGTTCCTAACCTCACTTTTGTTTTTATTAGTAACAATGGCTAATAATAATAAAGTCTAATTAATATTTTTTCCTTGATCTGTTTTAAGTGTTCATTTTTTTTCTTTATTTCACGCTCTGGTTGTTTTTTTTTTTCAACGAAAGTCAACAGAATATTTTCATATTTAAATATTAATGTATTGAGATTGAACAA
This sequence comes from Anisolabis maritima, assembly GCA_010014785.2. Classification (NCBI taxonomy): domain Eukaryota; kingdom Metazoa; phylum Arthropoda; class Insecta; order Dermaptera; family Anisolabididae; genus Anisolabis; species Anisolabis maritima. Next base: position 11,067 of record JAAAKE020118873.1, on the reverse strand, counting down.
AAGAATTAGCCCTCTATATCTTCCGATCAATTTATCCCTCTATTTATCTGATTAAATTTTATTTGAGTATAAAATAGATTAGTTTAATAAACCAGAAGTACAAAAAAAAAAAAAACCTTTAAAAGAGAATTAAATTAATTTTTTAAATTTCATTTAAATTAAATGAAGAATTTGGCCCACCAAAGGTAGGTTTTATGCAGCTTGTATTTTTTTTATTTAATTTTATTTAATAAAATCCAATACATGATTTAAAATCCTCTATTTTATTTTATAAATAGAATATATAAAAAAAAAAAAAAAAAACGAAGGACATTTTATGACCTTTGAAATTCAGGGACATAAAAAAAAATTTCTCTTTTTTTCTACCTTTTTAATAAGTTCCGTAGTTCCGGTATTTAAATTTCATTTTTGTTATCGAAATCTAAATGAGGAGATGCATTATTATATAATTTAATAGTTCCCCAGCCCGTCAAGTCCTATCGATATTATTATTAATGAAGTTTTATAATATATCCCTTAAAAAAAAAGGGGGGGGGGGGAATTCCCTCAAAAATATATTTAAAAAAAATTATCTACATAATAATAAAAAAAAAAAAACATGAAAATTCATCCAATACTCTGTAAGGAGTTGACAAAACTCTGGATCTCCCTATTATATATACAAGTGTGGAGGAAGTACTATGATCAGAAAAAAAATTATTTTCCAAAAAAATCTTAATGTGTGTGTGTGTGTAGAGCTTTTATTTTGCTTAGCTATTAAAATTTGAAGCCAATCGGTTCGCATGTGACGGTAATAAAAAAAATAAAGACCCCCTCCCCTCCCCCAATATTTTCAATTTTATCAGCATTCGCAAATGTTTTGGGACTTAGTGTGATATTGTCTTCAGTTCTGGATCAATTTTCACAAAAAACGAAAAAATTAGTTTTCATACAGAGAAAATTGAAATTTTATTAAATCTCTTTGACATTTTTTTAAAAATCATTAATCAACATGATGTGACTTGTATACGCCCTTCTCTTATATTCTCATAGGATGGCAGAAAGTGTTACAACTTCGTTGCCTATTTTTTAATATATATAAACCATCTTCGGATTAAATTTGGATTTGGACGGAATCAATAAGCAAATTTCAATTAATATTTCGTCATTTTTTTTTTTTTCGATACAAAAGTATTGATACCAGTAGTAGCTTGCTACGATTAATTCAAAAATATTTTAATTGACTACCGATTTGATTTTACCTTGAAAATTTTATCATCTCTCTTAATAATAATAATAATAATAATAATAATAATAATGAAAAGGTAATATTATAAAATGATTAGAGTGTTTCATAGAAGAGATGAGTCAGCAACGGATGGAATCTTCTTCTTCTTCAAACGGATGCATTCCTGCGAAAAATCTTAACTCAAGTCATTGTATGCACACACACACACTAATGGAGTTGATTGAATATATATAAATATTCATTAAATCATCTTTTATTAATAACTAGCTGCAAAAATAGATTTTCTATAAAAAAAAATCTAGAGATAAAGAAAGATAAAGGATAATAAAAAGTAGAAGGATTCGGTCCCCTTTTATTTGATTATGACACTCGTCGTCATCAATGAGTGCATTTGGCTTTAAAATTTTTATAATTAATTTTACACATACAAAAAGTTAAACCGTTCTCTACTCTCAGAGTTTTAATGATGAATAAAATTGAGCCTGTAAGAAACAATTCCAGCTTATTTTGGTTCGTCTTATAATTATTACAAAAGGCAAAGACCGTGCTGCTAAATCCGACCCGTGGCTGTCAACCTTAGAAGCCAAGGGTTGTGGGTTCGGATCCCGGGATATCAATTGATATAAATAAATAAATGTCAGGATAATTCGTATTGTAAATAATAGAATTGTGATTTGTGATCTAAATGACCTCAGATGCCGAAAAATCCAACGTGGCGTTGAGGAATTACAATTATCAAATCCAGAAAAAAATTGTTCAAATTTTATTTTATTTTTTTTTTATATTTTTACTATATTTACACTAAAACAGGGAGAGGGGGGAGGGGGGACACCAAAATCTTACAATTCTATAAATTAAATTTTAATTCTATATGAAAACAAAGAGCTCCGTGGAGAACAGGAGATGAGCCTAAAATTATGTGTAAACGAATGCGTCAAGTATGCCTTGGATTGGAATATTCACCTGGGGTAAATAAACGGGTAGGTGGGCCTATATGGTTCAGATGAAATAAAAACAACCAAATTATAATTAAAAAAAGTCAAAGTATATATATACCCGGTATATATATTCCTCTCAAATGAATAATCATATCGGAATAAAATTTTGTATATATTTTTAGGATGAACATCTAGAAAGAATTTCCATTTCGAAAAAGATTGTTAAAATTTAAATAAATAATTTAATTTTCATTTTATTTATTTATTTATTTATTTATAGATGAATGAATAAATCACTTGAGAAGTTATTTCCTTGAATGTTTTAAACGTTTAAACGGAGGGAGAACCTGTAATATAATAAGTTAATGATACAGGATTTCAATTTATGGCAAATGGTTGGGAGGAGATGCGCGTGGCTTAAAATAGAAATTACGTGGCTACGCAGCTCAGAACTGCAGCTGCTCCGCATTGGTAGGCAACCGGAAACGCTGAGCGTCGCGCCTGCTGGCCGCTCTTCCATGCGATCCATCAAGACTTTCCTATATCAGAATTGAAAGTCTGTTTTTTTTTATATTACTACGTAGAAATTTAAGAACTAATTAACTTATTAACTGCTAGCTCGGCCGTCCTCCTCAAAGCGGATCCTTTAGCTCGACTTTTCATGTTAAGAACGCCCTCTATCAAATGAAAAAAAATCTCTTCTCTATTTCCGAATTATTTATTGTTTAATATTCTTTGAAAATTCTTTACATGTACGCTATAAAGAATTTCTAATTATTTTTCGCATTCCAAATATTTACCGGAATGGTAGCTCTTTAAGCTGAAGCTTAACTTTTAAATATTAAAATTTATATATATAATATTTCTTATTATAATTAATGTTTTGACCTCTTAAAAGATGGCCAACCCCCCCCCCCCCCCCCCCGTGGCCGAGAGGCTAAAGATATTCTCAGTTTAAAAGCCAAGGGGTGTGGGTTCGGTTCCCAGGCAATCCGATGAAAATTTATTTATATCAATTGAAGTAAATAAATATAGTATTTAACCTCTATATGGCCTCAGATGCGCATTTAGAGTTGAGGTTAAGTCTAAATCATTTACTGGAATTTCTATTTGAAACGAGACATTATTTAATTAATGTTTTTGCACCGAATGATACGATGCCAGTTTTCTTTTTTACTCCTTCGTAAGATGTAATTTTCCTTCATAATATTTTAATGCTACCTCATAGTTATTTATAGAAATAAACTAACAAGTTTCTCTCTTCCTCCCCTCTTCAAGTTGTCCTTTTATCCTTATCACTAACGAATTCAAATTCCAACCTGGGAAACATATCATTAGGGATCCTCATCCTCTCGTAAGGGAAACGACAAAACTCCACTCCGCCCTGGCGGTTTAAATTATGCTTTGTAGCTTCTCTGCTATTATAGCCATTTAAATATCTGAAATTTTTATTTAATTAAATTTCTTTGGAATTTGTTTAAATATTTATTTTTGCATTCATTTGTTTTATTTAAATGTGACTTTACTTCCGCTATTTATGTAGTCCATTTCGAGTTTATCTTAGGGTTTCCTACGTCTTTTATAAATTAATAAGATTTCGAAAAAATGTTTCGTTTGTTCGGAGAAATTGAATAAATGAAATGATCTAACATTTATTGCAATTTGACTTTCTTAGTTAATATTTTAAATGTAATTTGATTAATGTTGTAGTCATCAATTGAAATTTGTTGATAAAATTCCTGTCAAATTTAAGAAAAACAAAATTAAAATATTGCAAACAGACCGTAAAAAGGATTAGGAAAGAATCCAATATTTATTGTTCCTGTTTATTTATCCACGTAGCGACGGGTTTGGCCAGTTTGGAACTTTTTCGGGAAGTCCATTAAAAACCTTATTATATTAAAATGCGACACAGAGCTAAAATGAATGCGGCCCACAACTTTGTTTTTTTGTCTTGAGTTATGTCATATTTTGTGCATTGTTCACTTTTTTGCTTAATAATATATACTAGGACTGTATATAATCTACATTTCTTGAATTTTCTGTAATTGGTGTTTGAGTCTCTTTGGATTTAATTGTTATTTGTTATTTATTCTTTTTATCAACTTCCTCAATTGATTTTAAATCTTAATTAATCCCCTCCGTGGCCGAGAGCATAAAGATATTAACATTGTTAATATTGATAACCTTCAAAGTCAAGGAGCGTGGGTTCGGATCCCAGCCTACCTAAATGGCCTCAGATGCCGAAAAAAACAAAAAAAATCTTAATCAATGCAGTTGAATGCACTTTTCTCTATTAATTAAAATAAAAATAAATGTTATTGCTATTTTTACTTTACTATTTATGTGGCAGGACGCGACTGTCGGTGAAATCGACATGATATAGGAGGGTAGCAGCTTCCTTTTATTAAAAAAACTCTTTACTCGGGACGTTTCGGCTCAGCCCTCTTGTTTTGTTGCTAGGTATTGTTATTAAATATCTTTATAGATATTTCTGCTCTTAAAGAAGCTGAAAATGAGTCAAAACGTCCCGAGTAAAGAGTTTTTTTTATATATTCCTATTCCTGGCTGCAATCCTCTTTTTATATTATATTGTTATTTTTATTTGTAAATAATTTGATGAGGTTGGAGATTTTTGCAAGGATATGATTTTAAATGTGTGCGGCCTTTTTATTAAAATACTTTTATTTACGCTTTAAAGAAGACGTTTCAACAGCGATCCTGTTTCCCTCATGTCTTTTTCAAGGTTGATTGCATTGTTTGATGAGCTTTTCACAAAATTGGCAGAAAGGCCCTTAGCTAAGAGCCGCTAATCAAATTATGGGGAAAAAAAATATCTTAATCGAAAATGTTTTTTTCTTCATGTGAAACCAAAGGCCCAAAGGTTGGTTTTCTTTGTTTTTTTTATTAAATCATATATGTATATTACTTTTATATATATTATTACTACCTTTTTTCATTCAAGGATTCACATTTTGTATATGGATAGCGACCACGACTTTCCCGAACTAAGGCTGGTATTTCTTCTTCCTCTTTATACCAATTCTCAGCGAGGGGCCGACTTTCTTCTTCACTCGCTCGCATCTGAATTAAATGTGCCGACCCCGAAACGACGGCAAAGAAAGAAGAAAACTTGAATAAATAATTTTTTTTTCGCAAGGAAATGATAAGTGACGAAAAAACAATTAAAATTTAGATGAACTCGTAGCCCAACATTATAACATATTGTTGCAACTCCAAAAGGTACAAGTTTATATATTTGCAAAAACCAATCTGAAATTTTCTTATTGAAATGATCATCTGTGAAAAAAATATCCTCTAAACGTTCAAAAAGAAATGCACTTGGCAGCATGCAATTAGAAAGAAATTATAATAGAATTTTTTTTTTTGAAGATTTTATCGGGAATTGCTTAATCTTCTGAGAAAGCAAACAAAAAAGAACAAAGCAAGCGTTCATTCTCTTACAGAGAATTGTATTAATATTAATGAGTAGATTTATAATCATACTAGCCTAATGACCTTCTTCAAAAAAACAAAGCAACAAAACCAAAAAAATCTGGTGTGATGGCTGCACATCGCACAACTTTCTTTTACGTAAGATCAGAAAAATTGTGCTGTTACACCAGATTTTTTGCGTCGGGGTCCCAAGGTAGACGGTTCACAATTTTATATTAGCTTTTATTTTTTTGAGATTTTTCGTTTACGTGTATTAATTAATTATTAAAATAAATAAAAAAAAAAATGAATAATTGGGGGGTGTGGTTTTCAAAACAATGAATGCTCCAAGGGGCCATATATTAAACTGGCATTTGAATCTCGTTTATTGTTAAACATAGGAATTATCAAATTGGCAAAATATGTGCTAAAGGGCCAATATGAAATAGCTATTTTGTTAAAATCTTAATAAACAAAAAATGTGCCAGGACGTGGCTGTTGATGATATTGATATAAGATAGAAAGAGAAATGCAACCAGGAATAAAGGAAAGGTTCCTATCGATAAAAACTCCTCATTCGGGACGTTTCGGCTTCAACCTTTTAAAGCTAAATTAACATACATTCAATATAACAATGAATTTTCAATATTATTATGATATATTATATACTCAGTAAAAATGTCCATTTGTAGTAACAAAGATAATTAATTATTAGCTATTGTTATACAATATTTCGGAATTTTTCTATTTTCATGTGAAATAAAATGTCTTTTTTTAATAATATTTATTTTTTTTATACACTTTATATTAAAAAAAAAAAAAAATTGAATATATATGAAGTTGGTTACAAGCTGATATTGACTCATTCAGGGATGCCACGACATTTGTCATAATATTGATTGGGAATTCTTTCTCAACCAGTTTTAAATAGGAATATGAGAAATAAAATTTCAATTAACATGTAATAATGAAAATAATTCTCATTCTGAAAAAAGGAAAAACATGCATCCCCGCCAGAATATAAAATTAATTTAAATATAATTTTTATAAAATATTAATTATTATTATCACCTAAAAGAGTAGCATTTGTAGAAAATTTAACCCCAAATAGAGAGCATAAACTTAAGAAATTTTCCATGCTGCCCTTTTGGGTGACAATAATAATTAATATTTTATAAAGTTATAAGTAAAATATTTAAATTGAAAATGTTCTGCAGGCGAGGCATGTTTTTTTTTTTTTTAGAAAGAATTATTTTCATCATAAAATGAAAAAATATTGGAATATGAAAATTATTCTCATTCATTAACGACAATATTGTAATGAATTTGCATCATTTGTATAACATCTCCCTAATAACTTGAAAATTCATTGCAATAATGCATGTATGTATATTTATTTAGCTTTAAAAGGCTGAAGATGCCTTAAACCGAAATGCCTCGAATGGAGGCTTTAATTCCTGGCTGCAATCCTCTTTCTAACTTTTATCAACCAAAGGACATAACAATAACAAAAAAAATAATGATCTGTGGATTACCTAGCAAAAATGGCCGCATTCGTTGGATCTACTATTTTTGTTGGAATCCCCTGAAAGATATTTTTTCAAAAGTAAAGAATCGTATTTGAAAATTTTTTAACCATTGATTCGTTCTCGTTGTGAATATAGAAAGCGTGGTGGTGGTGGTGTTGTGATCACACGTCTGTCTAAGGGCCGTAGCCAGAATATTTTTTCGAATGGGAGTGTTTATAAAGAATAAATTTATATCAATATGGCTTCATTAATTTTGAATGAGTTTTATTAAAACAAAGTTGTTTTTGAATAATTATAAATGAATATCCTAGTAATAAATTATTTGTAGCTTTAAATTCCAAAGAATATAAAATAATATTTTTTGATCATATCTAATAGCATTTAATATTTTATATTCCCCCCCGAGAGATTAAAGATATTGACATTGACATTCGTGATAACCTTAACGTTAAAAGTCAAGGGGTGTGGGTTCAGATCCCAGGCAATCCGATGAAAATTTATTTATATCAATTACTATAAATAAATATGCCTGGATTACAAGTATCGTAAATAATATATTTGTATTGGTTTAAAAGTCGAAAGGGCCGAAAGGACAAAAAAAAAAAAAAATATTATTTTTATTGATATTTGTATGTATTTTCTTTTTTTGAGATTTCATTGAGTGTTCGGACCCTCCCCAGGAAAAAGAAATAATTTTGCATCCAACATCCAATTGATGTTTTCTTTTTTCATACGAGAAACGGAAATGATCATTAAAATAAAACGCCAAAAACTTATCGAAAGAGATCTGCATAATGATGAAAAGAAGATGGACGCCGGGGGATCGTCATCGACGTCCTTGCGTCCTTGAGAGTCCTTGACGAGACCTCGGCCAAAGATCCCTTTTCAAGATGGCCGATGAGTCACCAATTGCGCCGGGTTTTTCTACACTTGAATCTCTTCTCCTTTGCTGATTGCTCACGCCATTGGATTGCATCTCTTCTCTCTTTATTTATTTGCTTGTTTCAATCCCAAACGGATCTACATTTTTTTCAAAGCCACTTATAAAAACCTACGCAATCCAAAAAAAAAAATAAAATAGATAAATAAATTGATTTAAAATTATGACTTTGCGAATTATCAAAATTAAGATAAAGGATTTAAATTTTTTTTTAATTTAATCAATGAATATAATAAAAAAGATTTTTTTCATACGAGTGACCTTGAAATGTTAAAATTTGTTTGACATCCAGCCTTGGAGGATTTTTGGGCAGATGTTTCATTTAATAATCTTTAGGTCTTCATTTAATACTTCTTAGTTCTTCAGGCAAAAAATTTTTGACGGCCTTTTCATTTTTTTTAAATTTATGATTGAGTGGCCATACCTATGTGAATTTTACAATTACAATATTATAAAGTATATAAAATAAGAATCATATCAGGTATTTATTTATTTGAATTTAAAAAAAATTTTTGGGTCTTTGCTCTATTTGAGAATCTCGGAGAGGATTTTGACGTTTCCCATTTTTTAGATCAATCTCTAATATATACGATATATCCCCAAACTTTTTTCGTCTATCGAAAAAAAAATTTCTCATCCCCCCCCCCCCTGCAAATCAAATAATTTATAAGCAAACAAGAAAAGCGAAATTTATTTATGTAATCCCGAATGAATAAGAGGAGAGCTTGTTTTCTAAATAAGACAAAAAATAATAAAATCAACAAATTTAACGAAATCAACAAAATAACAAAGAAGAATTTTTATTAAACATGAAAAATTAGTAATTTTATGAATATTATACAAACGGAAAGAGTTTTAAACTTTTCTTAGTGCTTTCCATTTTTGTCTTTCATCGTCTCTTTATTCCCCCCCCCCCCTCTCCCCCCGATTGAATTTAAGATTACGATTTCATGTCAGAGTCCCTAGAGGGGCAATATCGCCCACATTGGGAACATATGATCAACCAGCGGTCACCAACCTTTCGGGGACCATACAGACCATTAAATTCAGAATGTGAAATTCCGCTGAATTTTAATATGAAATTTTTAAAAAGATAAATACATTTATAAAATAAAGGTCAGAGAACTAAATTTATTAATTATGAAATGAACATATTTAAAGGCGGTTTAATTATTACAACTGTTTAAACTTTAAACTCTATATGGCCGTAGATGTCAAAAAGATTGACTAAAAAAAAAAAAAAAAAGTATTTCACATTTATAGTGCGATATTTGTTCCTGTTTGAAAGATGTTTCTCAATTTTTGTATCCAATGACATTACTGCAAGACGAATTTATTTCAACCCGAGATTGGAACCGAATTTTTTAATTGTTTACAGCAAATATTAAAAAATGTAATTTTTTTTGCAACTTTGTAATTTGCAAATGAAAATGCATTAAAAACTTACAAAAAAAATTATTATTCAGAATAGAAGAATTTTTTAGAATTATTAATAAAGCATAAAAATTATAAATAATGTCGGGAGATTTTTCTGCGGACCATTAAAATTTTCTCACCGACCACTGTTTGGCGACTGCTGATCTATTATATTAAATTATAATCGGAAAATATTTACCATAACAGGCTTATAATTGGATTTTGAGTCATTGTGACGTCATAATGGCATCATAGTCTGCAAACAGTTTGACATTTATTAATAAAAGTGAAGTTAGGTAAAGGAAAAATATATTGGTGATCATAATTTTTTTTTTTTTTTTAAGTTTTTTTTCGGCATTTAGACTCCTTATTTGGTTATCATATAATATAATAATATATATGTGGGTGTGGATGAGGATCGTAGAGAAAACACTTGGTTTATATTAACTAGTATAAAAATTGAATTAAGAACAATAAATGAACACAATAACAATAAACTATTTTAAATAACAATAAGAACAAAATAATAAATTAACGTAATCCGTAATCGTGGGGTACAAAGTAAATCGTGGAAATTGAGACGAAGAAAAAATCGTATCGTATACGTGATCGTAGAGGGGTGTGTAATACGTAATGGCGTCTGTTCGTCTTGCTCGTCGTGTGTATGCCGTAGTGCACGTGAAGGTAGTCTCGCCCAACGCACTGCTACCAACTTCGTTGAATTGAAAATCCTACATATATAAGGCTTTTCTCACGCTTGTGAAATGACTGGATTTGCTAAACTATAGCGATCCTGGTGGCTGGTACCTTTATAAATTGTCTTAATTAACATGTAAGAGATTATATTAGCAATGCTTATTGAGATAAATATAAACAAAATAATATTTTCCAAATCTTATGGTCTTTGGCTAAGGAGTAATTAAAATATAAAAATATATTAAAAGCTTTATAATAAATAAATTAACGCTGAATCTTTTAATAAAAATAAATTAAATATTATGTTTGAGAATTGTAAGTATACGTCAATGTTCATTATATATTTGTTGCATCTTTTGAGGTTAGATCTAGAATACAAAGGGGACCGCCCATTTCCCATTGTTTTAATTGAAAATATTCCGAAATAGTTATTTAGGAAATTTCTGCTCAAAAATCCATTTGCAATGAAAATTTAAAAAAAATCCTCAATTACCGTTCTATGTATGCGTCCGCCAATTAATCTCTCGCCTCGATTTCTCCATTTTTTTTTAAGTCTTTCGGCATCTGAGGCCATTTAGACGCCGTTCTTATTCATTTATATTAATTGGTAGCTAATATAATTTAAATCTGTCGCTCAGGATGGGAAGTGAACAACTGACTTTTGGTACATGAAGCAAGACCTCTACCTCAGCACCAATGGACAGGGCGAATTTCTCCATTATCTTTTAAATATTGTGTGTGTATAAGTTAAAAATGGTTTTCTCTATGATTGAGACTCGCTCAATCAAAGGGGAGGGAAATTTCAAACAGAAAGTTTCGAGCTTTAAGAGTGGATTTATAGACCGCGTGGTACCCCAATCTTTATATAAATATCCGAATGATATT
>JAAAKE020118862.1:2539-15694 GCA_010014785.2 Anisolabis maritima | reverse complement strand
AATTTATATTATATTATACCATGAGTATTTGTGAAAATTTTTAAAATGGGTATAATTTGTAAAACATGGAACGCACAGCCAGAATTATCAAGTGGGTACGGCCTAAATAAAGTTTTTTTGATAGGATTTTCTTTTTTTTCTAGTATAGCCTTAGTAGTTGGTTTTTCTTTTTTTGAAAGTGGTCCTTATTATTAATTCAATTTAAAATATTTATTTTTATATTTTTTTTATTTAATTTATTAAATAAATATGAATTTAGTTCCCCCTGAATAAAAATTCTTTTTGCAATCATAGAAAAAGATTGGATTTGTCTTTTTGGCATGGGCTTGCAACAATATACAATGTTTTAGTTACGATTATCCATATTTATTTATCATTTGGTATCCAATTGACTTAAATCAATTTTCACCCCTTGACGTTTAAGGTTTTCAATATTGAGAATGTCAATATCTTTCACCTCTCGGCCCCGGGGAGAATTTGGTTTTTTTTTCTAAGTGCTCTTTCTTACAGAGAGAAAAATGTAAATAAAAAAAGGTCGGATGGGTGCAGATTTCAAGTTTCATAGTGCAATATATAACACTAACCTGAGCTAAGAGATAACACTACGTTATTAGGTTGGGATACACACGACATCTCAGCCATTATGTTCATTATTTTTTCCATATTTCATATACAAAAAAAAAAATCTCCCTGCATTCAAACATAATTTAAACAAAAATTGGAAATCATTTTCTCCACACGACATCATAAACCGTATCTAAACAAGAGCTTAGATTTTTCCAACCGATGGTCTTGGATGTTTGCATAGTGCTCTCCTCTCTCCTCCCCCCCTTCACCCTTTGGGTCACCACAAATCCTGGTTTTGGTTCTGGTCTGGTCATTATGATCCTGCATGGTCACGCGAACGTCAGCAGGGCAAATCAGAAAAGGGCGTTTGTTTGCTGATCAAAGAAATGTGATTCCTACTCCCTTGAAAATTGTGCATGAGTCACGAATCAAAATTTAAAATAAAAAAAAAAATATTGAATAATACAATTCGAAGCTAATATTAATAAATCACTTTTAAATAGGCAATTAAGTAATAATTATAAATTATACAAATTATTAAAAATGAGATTTCATATAAATTATTTGAATTCACGAGCCTTAATTTAGAAATTTTAATACTCTTTGACCTAATTAATAAAAAATTTGATTATGTTAGTAGCTTAAACAAAAAATATTTATACACAGTGGCGTAACTAAAGTTTGGTAAGCTTGGAAACTTTATTTCTTATCTCTGGCAAATTTATTTATACCTTTATATTTGTTGGACTAAATTTTTTGAACCTCAAACTAAAATTTCCGCCGGCCGAGACCCCTCTTCTAGTTACGCCACTTTCTGTTTACTCAGAGCATTTTATTTATATTTATTTCCATCTTTTCATTGATCTAATTTATTGTAAGAAGGATATGTTATTTGGGGAGGGATTTGTCCTACTTCTTGGGAGAATCTTTTATAAAATTCCTTTTAGATTTATAAATCTAATATATAAACATATTTTATCTAAAGTTCAAGTTCAAAGAAGACTTAGTCAGGAGGTGGTCGCGTCAGCAAAAACAAGCCCGAGCTAAGGCCTGGCATTTCTTCTCCGCCCCGTTTGGCAATTTTTTCCCCTCCCTCTTTCTCTATACTCGGTGTCTTCCTTTTTCGAACGTATTGATAATTTTTTTTATACTAGCGCCGAATCATGGCAAGTAATAGCTTTAGGTATTAATAAATTAAAAATGCTTTTTATTTAATTTTTAATAAAATTTAGATCACGCCTAGTTTTTTTTTTTTTTTTTTTTGAGTTGGTCTATTTTTTTTCTAAATAATATTTAATTCAACAAATTATTTCTATTAAGTTTAATACCCCAAATGGTTGATCTCTTTTCCTGATAGCTCTCTAAAACTAACATTCACTTTATAAATTCATGTTATTTTAATATAAATAGAAAATGAGAAAATTAAAAAAAATAATTCAAAAATTTTCTAGAAGGATTTTAGGATAATTATTTTAATTAGTTCTAGATAATTTTTCTTTTTTAATCAAAAAGATTATTTAAATATATAAAACGAAAACAAAAACAAAAAAAAAAAAATGAAAAATGACTTTAAAGAAATTAATTTTTTAATGAAATGAAAGAAGAGATAGATTTCTTTTAGGCCCCCCCACAACCCCCGTGGCATTAATGGATTCACCCTAATGCCCCGCTCCATTTGGGGGGCAAGAACCGCCACGCGCCTAGACACGTGACCAAAACCTTCCCTTATTCTTGTTTAACTTGTGATGGATAACCTCTCTATTTCATTTATAAGATTCAAAATGATTAATAATTTAATCTGGTCATATTCTATATTTATTTTTTTGGCGTAAAATATCATGTTCAGCATAAATTCGTTTGTTTTTACTTGCTCGAAGGCATGCCCTAAAGGAGTCCTGGAGCAATTAATCGAAAAATCCATTGGTTATTTGGTTTGCCGATCCCAGCTTCGACAAATCCATGTACGTTGCACAGGCCTATCGCAAAAATTCACCATCTTAATGTGCGCCTTACTTCTATGTGACCACATATCTCTCTGTCTCCTTCTACTCTCGCTTTATTGTTTTATAAAGTTTCATTGAATTATTGACATTGGATAAAGCAGTCCTTCTTCCTATATAAGATGGAAATAAAATCTTTAAAGGAAAATTTTTTTTTAAATTGAAAAATTTCAATTGGATTTTTTAAAATAGTTTCTAATTATTATTCTTATTATTATATACTAGAATCTATTATTTTTTTCCACTAAGAGAGTTTTGTCTAAAATAGTTAGTAGTTTGCAAACAACGCCCAGTTCTCATATCGTTTAAGATAAAATATTCTTGCGACCATAATCAGGATATGCGGCGCATTACCTTTACATTTGAACGAATTATTATTATTATTATTATTATGAATTGATTAATATTATTTATATTATTTGGTGGCCAATATAAAATATAAATAAATTTGGAAATGAAAATTGGAAGCAAACCAGTGGCCTTTGGTACATGAGGCGAGACCTCTACCTCTGGTAGGCTTGATGTTATTTCTGATGAAAATATTTGCGAAATGAGTTTGTGTTTGGTTGGCTATAATTCGATACTATTTTTAAGGGTTTTGAAATCGCCATCGCTTTATTTAGAGGGAGAGTAGATCCCGATGACAAACAAGTTGGCCACCCCTGCTATATAACAACAATTTTTTAAGCTTTAAATCACGAAAATTTATTTTAAAAGAGACGATTTCTTGGATTGTTTTTTTTTTAATTAGGCCTCTATTTAACGTTTATCTACAAACTTTAAAAATAACAAATTTTTTTTTCAATCAAACTCATTCATAAATAACTTAATCATCATTAGAAGAAAATTTTATTATCGTTTTAACTAGATTCATGAAATCTCAAATTTAAAGCTTTAAAAATTTACTAATACTAAAATAGGTTTGTTTTTTTTATTCTTGTTTTTTTTTTTTTATATAATAAACCTTTGTCGCTTGGGGATTCTTTTCGAGGGGAGCAAGGAGCAATCGAGGTCTAAGATGTCAATTTGAGAAGGCAGGCAACGTAGAAGAGAGCCGAAGAGCTATTACCTCTGTAGAGGAAAAAAAAAGAAAAGACCTTTGCTCGGTTAAGAGCCGAGCTGCTAATGCCTCCGTCTGATCAAATATTTAATTCCAATTGTCTGTGTGTGTGTTGTTGTTGTTGTTGTCCCAAGGCACGCGAAAACTACCCTGGACGCTCTTAAATTAGCCCTGTAGAAAATTTATAAGCCGAACAATGGACTACACACGCACATAAGGAAATGAGCTCAGAGCTTTTTGTCTCCATTTACTACGATATATATATATAGAGCAGTAGCTTCTTGTGTTAGTGGAAATACGAAAAAAAATTGCGAAATTTCTTTTTTTTTTCTCAATCGAAAATAAATAATTTTATTCTAAAATTATTCCTGAATGAATTATAAATATTATATTTGAATTCTGATTAAAGCCCCTCACTCACTGCTAGGCCTGGAACTCTTTCTTTGGAGATCACCTGGAAGGTACCAACAAAACAGCCGTACCGCTTGAGAAGCGCGAAATAAAAAAAGCAATGGCGGAAGATACACATTTATGAAAGTAGTTCAATTGGTATAAAGAGGTTCAGATGTCAAGGTTGGGAACTAATGCCCTAGACCTGTATCAATTTTTATTTTTTCATTTTCGACATATTGATACAAATACATTATAATTCAAATTAATTTTTTTCTATTCATTTTTAATAAATTTTTAACGGTGGTATATTTCTCTTGAACTAAAAGCCTTGTGACTAATTCATAGGAGGGTCCAATTTTCAGTTCTAAATTTAAATTAAAAAGAAATTTGATCCAACAAAAATCATATTCTTCAACTTTTCGAACGCTACTCACGTTCTTCTTCAGCATTGACATATGATATTTGCAAGTGCTTTAAAGTAATTTTTTTAAACAATAGAGGAAGGAGCAGGCAACAGGAGATAAGCCTCTACGATGTTAAAACTCTTAAGTTTGAGACGTTTCGGGTTTAATTTAATTATGCCATTTAGAGAGTATGAACTCAAATAACAAAGCATTGAGTCGAAATTGCAGTCAGTTTGTTGTGTATTTAATTTACATAGAATGCTTGTATAAATGCCTATATGATCGCTTCTTGATCGAGTGACTTTTGTGTCTTAGTGTCATTATTAATTTAAAGCCGAAACGTTTCAAACTTGAGAGTCTTTATCCTAGAGGCTTCACGCTGCTCCTTCCTCCATTGTTAATACAACCTTTTTACTTCCCATGTAATTTTTTTTAAATTTTACTAAAGATATAAAAAAAAGGAATTTTCTCATTTATGATAATCTGAGTGCCTAAAAACAAACAGCTTTTTTTTTAATTTATTTTATTTCTCTTAGTGATTTGCTGAATGCTGTATACAGTTGACAAAATTCCCCACCAGTCGCCGGAATCGTTAATCGTTATATCCTGACCTCTAAAGTTTAAGAACCTGCATTCATATGCAGCCCGAAAAGTGTAGCTTGTATCCTTTAGATCAGATTAGTCGTCTAGTTGCCCTCTTTGGTCTTCACCTGGAAGTAATCTTTTATGTCAGTGCATAAACAAAACATATCAACTTATTTTCTTCATTCTTCCTTCTCTTTACTTCTCTCTAAGCACAAAGAAAGACATACTTTTATTTCTACTAATATTTATATTTTATTCTAATTTAATATTCCTTTTTTTAATACAAAGAATGGAATTTTATTCATTTTGAAATTTTATTATTTTTAAAATGATCCATAATTTTGGAATTTCCTTTTGAATTATTTCATCCTGCTCTCTATTATTTATGTCATCTGCTCCCTCGGGATTTCACATGATTGGACGCCACCCCACCCCCTCCCCCGCCTCCTGTTCTCTACCCCCTCGCCTCACAATGGGATTCGACAAATGGCGAGAGGGTCTTTTCTGCCAATATTCATACATACATATATTTACATACCAACACAAAATCATCACCAAGCTAATAGAACCCGCCATTTTTAGCGTGCTAGTGATTTTATTTTCTTATATTTTGATAACATTATATATTATGAAGATATTTTATTTTTATTTGTTGATGTAATGAATTAATGAAATATCCTTGTCTTAGAGATATTACGCCTGCTATTAAAGGAAGCAGATAAACAAAATGTGCGTTTCTCAATCTTTAAGAAACGAAAATTGCAATTGAATATAAAGAACAATAATCGCAATCCAGACGTCCAAAAAAAAATCTGATTAATTTTTTAGGCAAAATTCTCTTGTATTCCCCATTTAGGGAGGCGCCATAAAAGGTTGAGAAAATCTGCTTGACTTCATCCTTTTAAAGACTCGTTCTGAGCTGAACTATAGGAATTTTTTTCATTTTTTTCTTTTTTTGCATTTTCCATTCTCTTACTGATATTTCAATAATATAATTATCCAATGTATTAATATATTCCAGTAAGAATAAATTTTCATATAGGATTAGATTTTTAACTACTAGTAAAAAGAGTTATTCATTTTTTTTATTTTATCATGTAATTTTTATCTAAATCATTTTATTATTTTTTCCCCTCTCTGTATCTCTTGATGTTCGGAATTGATATTAAATTTGCCCAAAAGGACATACTACGTGTAAATGGTTTTATCCGGACAGCTGGATCGTAATAACACCAATATGATTACTGCATGACGGCGGCTGCAAAGTCAGAGGGCGATATTTGAACTGCACTTGTTAATTACGTTATATTATTAACATCGCCTGGGGAGTGGGGGATAACAAGCTCAGTTAAATGTGAAACAAACTGGTACAATCATCGAAGAGGGCTTATTCGGCTCTGTTTGGCAACCAGTGTCCTTATTGGGGGATTTATTCCCATCCAATACTCGGCCAATTCGCTCTAATTCCACTAGATCCCCGTATATACATCCTCTAATAATTACTTTTCGCAATTTCTCTTTGTATGCCAAGTATTGCTTGCATATAGGTTTTGATAATTTTAAAAGTTTCAATTATTGAATAAGATTCTCTATTGGGTTGATTGATTGATTGAATTTTTAGGATAACAAATTAAATTTTAAATTATTGTATAAATTATGTTTGACCTATAAAATATTTTCAAATCTAGTTCAAGTATTTAAAAAATTAAATTAAAAAAATTTGCTTTAAGAATGGGAGTAACCAGGTGAAAAATAAATTCTGATTTTGATGCTCGGCTTCATTTGGGGATTTATTTTGCACTTTCCTCAAATGATGTAATTATTATATTAAAAAATTTTATGTACAAAAGGATAGTGGATCGTCCCCCATACTATACGAAATGTATATTAGCTACCAATTAATATAAATAAATAAGCACAGAGTCTAAATGGCTTCATATATTTCATTTTATTTTTTACAACAAAAAGGGTTGGAAGAAAGGAGTCGGGCGCAAATAAATATAACATAATATTGGTATATACAGAAGGAGGAATTAGAAATATGCGACACAAAATCACTTGCCGATGTATATCTTGACGCCATATCGAGGGTCGATATGATATATGGAGATTTGAGATGTAGGAAGGCATAGCGTTTAAATAAACGGGAATCCCTGTAGAAAGACTTTTATGCTCTAATGAATCATCTGTCATCACAATCTTCAAATCGGATAATTAAAAAAAATATCATATTCTCATAGACGGCAGGAAGAGATGACGAGTCCTTAAGAGCAGACTCAACAATAAGAATTATTTTTTGGTTATATAAATGATTTTTTACTTACATATTTTATTTTATTCAAACAATAGATGTGCCCCAGGAGTGGGATGTTAATTAAGTTCACTTGTCCTTTTTCGAGGGAATTTTTTTTAAACGAATCGAAGGATTTTCTGGGATAATTTGCAAGCACAACCCGTGCAGGTGAAGTGAGTTCTGCACTCCGGCGCTAATGTTTAAGGGTTCGCAGGGTTTTCTGCGCTGTTCTATACCCTGACAATGATAAATGTGACCGGATTTTACACGCTGTTGGCTGAATTTCATTTAAATGTATCCCCAAGTGATTTAAGAATTTAATTTATCACTTCCCCCGCCACGTTGAATAAATTATACGGTGCTGTACCGCAGGGCTACTCGCGGGGCTTATTTACTCCCGAGTTCTGTTATTTGAATTTCCAAAATAGTCCGAATTTCGGTTGAGCATTCATCAAAATCATGAAATGGTAAATAAATGCTGTTTGTCACTCTCTCTCTCTCTCTCTCTCTTTTAACTGATGTTGAATACCTTTATTTTTTTTTTTTTAAATTCATTTTCTCTCCTTTACTTTATTATTTATTTTTCTATAAGGATTTATTTTTATCTATTTTTAATAAAGTGAGAAAGAATAAAGAGAAGGATAAAAAAAGTTAAATTAATTTATATAATGTTTTAATACTTAAGGTGTTAGAAATTTTAACTGCATTTTATTTATTTAGTGATTACTTGAATTTCGAGTCAACTAAATAAGAAGATATATATTTTTATAATATGAAAAATTTGGGGCATCAAATCTCTTTAAAAAAGATTTGGGACTTTCTTTGGTTGTTATTCGGGAATCGTTGCCTTAAATAGTTTTTTATATTTGAGCTAAATTTGAAATAGAATTTGAATATTGAAATTTATTTTCTATACGAAGTGAAGGCCTTGTAAATTGAACAGGTTGCCTTTTATTTGTTAAAACTAATTTTATTTTTCTGCTCTATGCGCGGGCCTTTTCTCTTATATATATATTCCAATATTTTATTTTGTGAAATTTTCAAAGGGTTTTTTATAAGTTTTTCTTCTAGAAACTACTCCCGTTAGGTCAGGGAGATAATTTTAAAAATAATATTTCTCTTCATCTAAAATGATTTGAATAAAGAAACAAATAATTTTTCATGAAAAAAATATTAACCCGGTCAATAAATATAATTCACTTTTGAAAATAAGAGTAATAATTTCAAACATCGATGGGATTAGAAATTAATTTTTTTTAGGGTTATCAAATTCTTGCCATCTAATAATAATAATAATTCCATCTAAATGTATTATTATAAAACAATTTTCTAAAATATTACTAATAATCTTATTAAAATGCAATATATTCAATCAGCCAATGTTATGTTTATTAATCTCTTTCAAATTCAAAATTTAAATTCTATATTTATAAATGAATAATGGAATATAATGACAATTATTCTCATATGGATGAATAATTTATTAAAATTCCTGCGATGCTAATCACAGTTGAGGGTGAGAGAGGGAGGTTCGCGAGATGGTCGCCAGCATTCATTCCCAATGAATTTTCATCATTTTGTAATCCGGCCTCGCGTCAAACGGAGGCTTTTCACAGACCCAATTAGTTTGGCTCAATGATTAGATATATCGGTTTCATATTTTAAAATATCCCCTCGCCCCTCAATATGGCCGGCAAACCTCAATAATTGTTTTCAAATTAGATTTCACAATTTTACATTTAAACTGCAAATTATAATTATGCAGAATAAAGTAGAAATGTTGATCGAAAGAGAGTGAGGGGAGGGATATATATATATATATATATATATATAGATTCTAATTAAATCCCTGGAAGCGGGAGGATAAATTAAAACAAAATACACAATGTTTATTTTTCATAAATAAATTCGAATTAATCGATTTAAAACGTTCTTAAATAAACTAGAAATTGAGATCCGTTTTAGAAATTTCGATAACAGTTTAATAAAGATGTAAATCGCATCAATTAAATTCTTCTTTCTTTATTAATTGGATTATGATAATTTAAATAGAGACCGCAAACAATTTAATCTAATATGAATGAATGAATAGCTTACAATTAATTTTTATATCTTTATATTCTAGACAATTTTACTTTGAATATATATATATATATATTTACTAGCTATTTAGCCATTTTTTATTTTAGAAATATGCCAACTTTTTACATTTTACTCTATCATATAATGAGAGGCTAGACAACTGGGGAGTATGTGATAAGCGACCACGACCTGCCCGAACAAATTTTTACCGATTCTCCGTACTTAGTTTACTTTAAAACACACTGTTTGTTTAAAATTCAAGGTTAAAAGAAAAGATTGAATGTGCGAAACTTTGGCACTAATGAGCCTAAATGCCAGAAATAAGCACTTAAATAAAAAAATATATATAATTATAGTTTAATTTCCTGATATTCGCCAAAATATACAGTATTTGTAATAGGCCAATTCATCAAAAATAGACATTTATCCAAACATTCGAAGTCTAATAATAATATAATAAATTCTCACTTATTAGACTGACTTCTATTTCATATGAGACTCTTGACTTCTCATCTAATAATTTTACTGATCTCTACAATTTCCAATAAAATAATTAATTTATTTAATTAACAATAAAATTTTTATATTTAATTTTACCCCCACTCCATGCCTGAGAGATTAGAGATGTCAATTTTGATATCCTTAAAAGTCAAAGATTCTAGGTTCGGATCCCAGAGCAAAGCTCTCCTAGAATTTTTAATTAAACTAATTATTAAAAGATAAAATAGTTGAATAAAAATGTACAATAATTAAACATGATATCTTTTTATAAATATATCAATTTATATCAAATTACAAAAAAATAAAAATTAATAATTAAAAATTATATTAATAGATATAAAATTTGTATCAAATTATAGAAAAAAAATCAATAAACAAAGAAATTTAAATAAATAAATTAAAGGACCGCTCGGTGTCCCAGATACTAATTACATTATAATAAGAAGATAATAAGAATTTTTCCTTAAGAAATTCCTATTTTTGATAGGCTTCTCAATGGAGGTGATAAAGTAAACAATAAAAATTCAAATAAAGATGTTTTTTATTTTTATTTTTATTAACAGCTGCAAGTTGTTTCGACATCAGTGCGAGCCATCATAACTACAATATAAATATATATACAAAAATACACAATTGTACATAAACTATAATTGCAATTATTGACATTCTTTATATATTTGTAAATACATTTTAATAAAAATTATTATAATAATACAATTATGTATTTTTACTTTTTATAATATTGCACAATAGAAAAAAGGCAGGATCAGCAAGAGGCTCAATAAAGCTTAAAATTAAGACGTTTCGAACAAGATTTACTGGTATGCCCAGATTTTAGATTTGAAATATATACATTACATACGTCCGAAACGTCTTTATTTTAATGAGCAACCAAAGACTGCTGATCCTGCCTTTTCTCTATCATAATCACAATATCGCAACAAAAGTCTTCTTTCAAGAAATATCTTTTATATTTTTATTATAGTTCTGATGATGGTTCGCTCTGGTGCCGAGACAGCTACACCTGTTCAACACACATTTATAGAAATTCAATTGAATTCTTATTATTTCATAATTTTTACGCCATCACCCCGTCCAGGAAATAGCCTACTCGAAATTGGAATTTCCTCATTGGTGCTGAATAAAACTCGAACTCAAAAAAATACTCTGGGATTGATATCGATGACTTTTTGTTCAAGACCTGTAGCCAGGACTGACGCTAATTGTCTTCTAACTTTTGACTCATTGATGATGCAGAGCAGCTGCTCTTCCGCTGGACGCAAACGAGCCCTCAAACCCAAAACTACCCCCCGAGGCCGAAATCCTCATCCGACCTTCGTTCTCCAAGCCAATCGTTGCAAATTGGCCCTTGATTTCGGCGTTGAGTTGATTAGAGCGATGGTAGGTGGTAGAAAGCAGGTGGTGGCCCGCCCTTTTTAGGCCCTCTGGTCCTTTGACCCTTGAGCCCTTCCCATTGAAGCCGGCATCTGAAGCTGATTCGAGCGCACAGCTTGTGTTCGGCTTTAAGGGCGGGGCGCAAAGTCTCAACTCAGCAATCTCAAGTTGCGAGTCAAGCCCAAGACAATTAATAGTCATTGCTTAGACTAAGCCTTCCTTTATTATGGAAATCACTTCTACTTAAACTCGTTCCTATCTTTATATTTAATTCCAAGTCTCTCACTGTCATTTTGGATTTAATGAAACTTTTTCATCATCGAATCAATCATAAGAAAATATGTTTTTGTTAGAAAATTTTTTTTTATAATGCAAGAAATTAATATTAAAATTATGTTTATTTACATTATAATTTTAATTTACAATAATTTATAATGAGATGTTGATGATTGGGTAGTAGGGATCGCTTATTTTTCATTTTTCGGGAACCATGCAAATTTCGTTTCATGCCTCTGTCAATTTTCAACTCAATCAAATAGTATTAAACCGTGAGTAGTTCCCCTGAAGTATGTTGCATGTTAAATTTTTTTTGATGGGAACCTATTTAAATTTATTCTATTGTTTCCTCTATTGCATTTTATAAATATAAATTGAAATAGAATAACAGGTACCGACTTGCTTATCGATGTATCAAATTTAGCAAAAAACTCATAAAATCTGAAACATTATTCTATTTCAATATAGCTAAAATTTTGTAAAAGCAATAGAATATATTTAATTTAAAAGAATTTTTCCCAAATAAGTAATAATAAATTAAGGATCTTTCCTATAACACACTATTATTTATTAGTAAATGGTGACCGCTCGGATAAGTCCGATCGACTTGTTTATTTTTGAATTGCAACGAATATAAAATAATTTATTTATATAATTTCAACTGAAGTTTATTTTTTTTTAATTAAAAAAAAAAAATAAATAAATAAAATTCCCAAAATACAAAAATGAGATTAATTTCCCATTTGAGAGCTCTTTAATTAATTACATAGCGCTTGTTTCAAAACGGAATGGGAAGAATAATTTTTCAAGTTGTCTAGCGACGTGTTTAAAGTGTCGTTTGCCAACAAACAGTCATGGTCAGTCATGATTGGATCATTAGCCCAAAAAAAAAAAAAAAAGCGGGGGCGTGTGAATGAAACTCTGCATCGCGAAAAACACTAATTTCGCCAACATTAAATGAGTCAACATTAAAGAAGACAGAAAATTAGAGATTTTTTATATATTTATATCGATGCAATATCTCATCTTCCTTCTTCTATTTAACCAACTTGGATTTTTATGTATAATGTGGAATTACAAAGGAATATATATACTCATGCGTCGGTTATTCTTGATCCCTGAATCTCACTTATGCTTCCAGCATCATATAAAATTTAGATTTTTTCTTTTCGATTACAAAAAAAATTCAAATTCCAATCTCTCTTTAAAATTTCCTTTTATTTTTAACTATAATAATGATTCTATATTTAGTTATATCAAAGACAATTAAGTTTGACAATCAAAATGATTATTCAAATAGAAAGTGAATTGAAAAATTGTCCTCCCATCAATTTTGATTGCCATCCAAACAAGCTGGGCGCCGGTTGACATCATACTTAGAAGTGAGGCATAATATAAACAATAAAATAGGAGAGGTCAAAGGAGTAAAATCTGACCCGCAACAAAAGATTCGCACGACCCTAAGACCGAGATGATATCATTGGTCATTTGGCCCTTGGAATTTGAATAAATAAAGTCAATGAATTCATCAACGGATTTCTAGGATTATATATCATTCATTCTGCTATGACAAATAAAAAAATATAGTCAACAAAAGAA
>JAAAKE020118851.1:0-13797 GCA_010014785.2 Anisolabis maritima | reverse complement strand
CATGATTGACACGGGGGGTGAAAAACGAGTGTATATTTTAAAAAACCCCCCCCCCCCCCCCCCGCTAGCCATATGAGGTTCTTCTAGGAGTTGCAAATTTTCCTTTTTCCTTTTTTATTTCACCGCCACGCCATGTTTTTCCTTGGATCCTGATGGAAAATCCGAAATCGTCTCCGTTATACAAAGGATTTTTCATGGTGTCAGATGTGTCAGTGTAGTTTCAAGAGAGAACTTTGAACAACGCTTCAGGTTCAGGTCAGGTGCTCATTGTTCCTTTGCTTTGAATTTCAATTCGTTTGAGGAGGGTGAAGAAAATGCAAATTTGCCCGCAAATGCTTCATTCGATTTTATTAAAGGTCTTGTTTAGTTAATTGGCATCCGATTTCCCCCGGTAGGTCATGTACATTAATACAAAATTTCTCTTATAATTTTCTTTTATTATATAAAACCAGCTACGTTCTCATTTATATGTATATAGGTATATATATTCTAAACAAAGTTGAACTTGAAAATAATTAAATCAAAGTAGAATTTGCAAAGGCCTTGGTGTTATTTAATTTTATATTTTATAATAAACTATTTAATATACTATAATGACTGAAATATTTTGAAACCATAGAGAAATTTCATTTGTATTTGATTCAGCAAATGTAACGTAATTAAATGGTATTTAGACCTGGGAATAGAATGCATTTACAAACGAACCGACCAATTAGATTATCTGGTAAGTTATAGATTGCCTTAATTAATTACTTTGAACTGGAATGAGGAACAAATCAACAACCCTTTCGATACAATTAATTAATTTCTTTGCAATAGATCACTTTTTAACATTTGACCAATTTTCATCAACGGGAAATTTCAGGTATGTTCTCTAATTTGTTAAAAAATGCCATTAAAATTGTATTATACTAAGCGACATTCATTCTGAGTGCGAATTGAGAGAATTCATTCTGGTAAATAAATATCATTATAAAAATATATATATATATTTTTTGTAAAAAATTTTAATCATATTAAAACGTGATGGTAATAGAATTGAAAGAATTTTCGAGCTTTTTGTTGGGCGAAAGAATATAGACTTATTGATTCATTCCATTTGGGAGTGGGAGGCATTTTTGGCCGGGGATCGGCAAATATATCAATTCCACTTAAAATTTTTATTTAAATTTTTAATAGCAAATGTGATAAGTTAAAAATTTCTAAAAAAAAAAAAATAAAGAAATTTCTGTTTTTAAAAATATATAGAAAACACATGGAAATAAAGTTTTTTGTTCGTGATCTCAGAGGGAGTGGTTTACTTCCCGTGCTGAGAGATATAACTTATTTTGATTATCCATTAATTTAAATATATATGGTCTAAAAGGGCTCAGACTTGAAAAAAAATATGGCGCGAAAAGAATTTATTAAAAATAAATTATTTTTATTATATGAAACGGCTATTCCTCCTACTATTTATAAATATTTTATTTTTTCGATGTAGTTATTTTACATATAAATGTAAGTAATTCTGGAGGAAATTTTAAATTGAATAAATACATAAAAAACGTCAAATAAAATGATTTTTGTCCGAGTCTCAAAGTTAGTTGGAGTAGTAAATTTTGACTGGACTCACTAGTACTGTATTTTATTTCTGTGAAAAAAAAAGGAAATTGAGCTTATTTTTAGTTAAAGTCGAAAAAGAGAGCAAAATTGAGAAAGAAAATTCTGACTTTTCTTTAAATGTTTTTTAAATTTAATTAAAATATTTTTATTTTATTTATGATTATAGAAATATATTTTAAAAATTTTATATATTTTAATAAAAATATCCTATCAATACTATAAACAATTTTGGAATTTGTATAAGCCATTGTTTTTACTATACACAATAATAAAATCGATTGTTTAGAAATTTATCGGAGTTTTATCTCGACCAATAAAAGTCGAATTATAATTAAGAATTTTCGATAACATATTAAATTATCTAAATTTAAATTTTAATATCAATTCAAACTCTTGGAGAGAGATAGAGAATATACAAAATTTGTATTTAGACGAATTCAATGCAGATATTTTTAAGAGAATTAATATTTAATTAATTGTATAAAAGAGTAATTAGGAATAATTAAATTCACAATTCATCTATAATGATAGATCAATACATATCATTTTAACCACGTTAAAATCTACCTAATAAAATTACCCAAAAGTTAAATTAATTGATGGTACATATATTAATAAAACATTATAGTTGCTAATTTACGTAACATTAAATTTAAAATACCCCATTTGATGAATTTATACTTTATATATATTAAAATTAGGCTATAATTATTAATACATTTCATTTTATACTTTTAATAGAGCCTTATAAACAGAGTACATAGAAATATAGGAAAATATAAACTACTCTTGATTATTTGTGATAATAGCTATAGAGATAAAGATAATGAATGAATGGGTTAGCTATAATACAATAAAAATTATCGCATTCAAAAATTAAAATCAATTTTGAAAAAAATTTAATTAAACTGAAAATATTTATTTTATGGAAATATATTTTAGTTAAACTTTGGATATAATATAAAGGGACTCCGGGGTGCAGTCCGAATTGATAGGCAATAAAATTTAAAAAATTAAAAAGCGAACTACTGGCACTTAGATCATTACGTATCTAATATAAGCTTTACCTCTCTTCTAAAGGACGAAAATTATATTGTATTTCTTATAAAATAATATAATTGTTAAATGTATACATATTTCTTATTTGTTTTTAAAAGGCATACTCCACCCTTTTATTAGAATATTTTTAAACTTAGTTTCTGGCGTTATTTTAAATTCATTTGACCTGAGTAACATTCTTTCGATGTTTTGTTTTTGTCATTTATTTATTTTAAACCCGAAATGCACTTAAAGAAGATAATAGAACAAGTTTGATTGGATATTGAATTAGTTACTTCAATTTAAATGAAGCTGTTGGAGGCAGTTTGCTTAAAGGTTAAGCTAATTAAGTAACGAATTAAGACCCGAGTGAAGCTACGTGAGACGAGTCGGCTTTAAAAAAAGACATCCAAACAAGTCTCAACTTAGCAGCACACTGAGACCTCGTTTCTAAAACCGAAAAATTAAATGTTGCCACATTCACTTAAGTCTGCTTTTTTTTCAACAACTAATTTTATCTTTTCTTTCGAGTAATTGATTTATTATATAGTATATATATATATATATATATATATTTATTATAAAAAATAATAAAATATTATTAAATAGGTTATATGAATAACAAATTTCAATGTTAAGGCTTTAAATACCTGAAAAATCATGTATATATATTAGAAATATTTCTAAGAAAGGCATTTGGGGCGTAAGACCTCAGAATTAAGAGAAGAGTGTGACTCCCACTGAAAGTTAGCAGGTGTATAAAATTTATAAGAATGAACTAGATTTTAATATTAGTATCTAATCGCGTATACTTTCAATTTCAAATTAATCAGTGTTCTGATTTATGAAAATGTAATAAATTAAATTTCTTCTGCCCGTTCCCTTGTGAAAAATTTTGGTATTTAATAGCCCATTACTGCTTACTGATAGTTAAAGGGACTTTCCTTTGGCGCCTTACTTTGAAACAAGCAAAAAAAGATGTCTGTCTGACTAGTGAGTTGCTGCTCTATTTCTAATTTTTGTCCAAATTAGTTCCTATTCTCAAATAAAATAATTTTAAAAAATCGGATAGCGATGGGTATAATAATAATATATAATATTTAACAAGCAAATTTATAAGTTAAAAATAGGTTCAATAAGATATATATTAAAAGTACAATAAAAAAAAATCTCAATATATAATAATAAATAATAATTTATATTCAATATTTCAAATAGTATTTACGTCTCCATCGTTTCTTATTAATAAAATTCCAGTTAAGATTAAATAATCACGAAATGCAGGAGATGAAAGTTGACAAAAAGTCGCCACCTAAATACTGGCCTCTGGAAACAAAGCACTTAGAAGATTTATTTAGGTTGAGTTAGAAGATTGTTATCAGCAATAATTCCTCTTAATCTCATCGCCATGGAAACGAGGATATTAGAACATTTAGGGTAATTCAAAACATAAACAACCAGACAGGGTGTTTTGTATTTATATGTAAAATTATTTAATCTTAAAGATTTCTTTAATAGGATAATAAAACTGAAAGAATAATTACTAATTTTAAAATATATAAATATATATAATAAAAATTTTAAAAGGATTGAAAATTAAATTAAAACGATCAATAAATTAAAATTGTTGTTGTAATTTCGTTTGTAATTAAAATTTTTTTTATCTATTTAAGTTTTAAATGTTCTGCCAGACCATGGAGTGCTCTGATCTATTGATGGAGTGAGCTTTTGATTTCGAAACAGATCTCCTCGGCATATGGATTTATTTAATTTAAAGTTCCACTTTTAGTAGCCGGGAAAGACCAAATTTTAACCGTCGTCTCTCATATTGATATAATGTATATTACAACATTTTATTTGTGTCAGTGTAAAATTTGATTATGATTTCTAGAAAAACGCTTCCGGAAAAGTAACACTTCCCATTGCAAGAAATAGCCCAAAAGTTGATAGAGATCTATGATTTTGCTGTAATACAAGTATGTATAATTTAAAATGTACTAGAGATTCTGTTAACGAACATACACAGACATCATTCGGGAAATGGTATTTTCGTACTCCGGGAGGTTCAAAACGTGAAGAACAATCAAATCTTGAATTCTAATTTTCGGATGATACTTTCCTTATACTACGTATATGAGAAAGTAAAAATAAATAAGGATTGCCATTGATTGCAATGCCTCTATTGGGCAACTCAAATAAATTTCTAAATAAATTTTTTAATTTATATAATTTTTTGGATTATTGAAAAAAAAAAAAAATATCTTATATATATAATAGCAATAATCGTGAAAGTCTAAATTACTTAACTTTTTAGTGCATTTAAAATAGGATTTTTTTTTTTTTTTTATTTATATATCGTACATTTCCCTGAGAACCCCTTGTAGTTCGGCAACTAGCAAAGGAAAAGAAGATAGAATGCCGAAAGAGCTACTCACGCATGCGCACGCAAGACATGAGAGGTTGATTCATCTCTCAATACATTCATATCTTTTGGAGTAGAAGGGGGGAGGGGTCAAACGTTCAAACGTTGCTTATCCAATAACACACTTAACAGTGGACAATCTTCTATATAGTAAATTGGAAATGAAGCTTTCATAGTTGTTATCATTAATAAAATACATTTTCTGTCACTCTGGTTTATTTGTATTTAATACAACTTTAA
Organism: Anisolabis maritima; assembly: GCA_010014785.2. Taxonomy (NCBI): domain Eukaryota; kingdom Metazoa; phylum Arthropoda; class Insecta; order Dermaptera; family Anisolabididae; genus Anisolabis; species Anisolabis maritima. Next base: position 8,492 of record JAAAKE020118851.1, on the reverse strand, counting down.
CTATAGTTTATAAAATACAAATAAACCAGATATATATAAACTACAGTTAAAGTTGTATTAAATATAAATAAACCAGAGTTAAACCAAAAATTTTATTTATTTATTAATTCTACTCAAAAGTAATTGGATAACCTGTATCTTTCGTTTCGTCTTAATGGATAATTAGACGATCTACATGAAATTAAATTTAATATTAGGTAAAACATGATTTTGAATTTCATGTAAATCTCCTAATTATCCATTATTACAAAACAAAAGATACAGGTTATCCAATTACTTTTGAGAGGAATAATATGTGCGGCCTTAGAGGGCGTAGAAGGGTAAAAAATATCAAGATTTTTTTTAATGGGTTCTTTGTAGTAGAGGATCCACTTGCTACTTTAATGTATGAACACAGATGACATTATTGTAATAGATTCGATTTTTTTTTTTTTTTTTTTTTTTTTTTTTGAAATTTTATTGTGGTTTTGTTTTTTTTTTTTTTTTTTTTTTTTTTTTTGAATATATAATCGTGGATTCGTTTTTTTTATTGCGTGATAAAATCTAATATATATTTATATGAAATGACCTAATTTGGTTAATTTCTATGATTTGAAAAAAAAAATGAAATTTATTTTTAAATAATCCATTTAATATTCTTCATTATACATATATATATATTATATTAAAACATATCGTAAATATCGGTAAGAGGAAATAAAAAACAAAGGATTACATTACAATTAGCTCCATCTTTCAACGTGGGCCAACTCGGAATTCGTATTAGAAATGTTGGGAATATGCAAATGTTGTCCAAAGTTTCGGATGAGATTGATTATCATCATATGCTGAAGAATCGCAAATAAAGCTCACATTAAAACGTGATAAATGACGGGAAAACTTTTGCAGCCGTTTTTTTTTTTTTTTTTTTTTTTTTTATCTAAGAGGAAAAATAGTGCAGAGAGAAAAATAATAAAATTCTTTTGTATCGAGATATCATCATATTTAGGATTCATGGATTTAATTTTAATAAATGTAAGGCGTAAGTGTAGAGTAATTCCATAAAATACTTGCAATGCATTTCTTTCACTTGAGAATTTGCTTAAGCTTCGGGTTGTCTTTTTATTTATTACGTTCATGCCTAATTTTCCGAGTCCTAGATCAGCTTAATTTCATTTCACTTTTAATTTTGAAATTTACACAATATTTCATAATTAAAAATGTTAATATATAATAATTTAATTTATTTATTTAAAAAATTCAGATGCTCTTAATTATTATTCAATAATTTTAGAAATAAAATTTTAATGTGAAAACATTTTTCAAAATGTCTTATCTGTTCGGATCTCGAATCTAGCGATCGATCGACTCACTCACCACTCTTTTTGGAGGGATCAGGTGTGCACAATTCATCGAAAAGTATTTTGAGACACTTCACCAACTAGAATGTGCCTATTTGAAAGATAAAATTATAACTTAATTATATATATATATATATATATATATAATTATCCTGACTTTTCAGTCACAATGTGGAATCAGTAGTATCCTGAACATATAAGATACAAACGAAGTGAGTTTCTTACTTTAAATGTTAAAATATAATTAAATATAATAGTGTATATTAATATAACTTTATTAAATTATTAAGCAGAGAGAGTAGGAATCATTTGATGAAAAGAGAAGAAACGAAAGTGGAAGATAATTCCTCTCGGGGAAATCTTGCCATTCATCAGAGTGATATCTTAATTTATGTATTTTCTTTTATATTTATGAAATTGCCATAAAATTTAAAGATACGGACTAGTAACATTTTATCAAAATACGATAAAAATTATTAAACCTTCGATTAAAAACTCTACTTAAAAGCAGATATGATAATGAACTTTTTAGTAAAAAATATTATCTTTGTTTTCACCGTGATATAAATAAATGAAAATATTAAATATTAAATTTTGAATAACAATTTGTTATTGAATTTCCAAAGAGAGGAAAAAAAAATGCATTCAAATGAAACAATCCATATTTGTGATATGGAAACTCAGAGGGATTATTATATTAATATGAATATGGAATTAAATTTCATAATCGCAACCAAATCGTTCATCTTTCATTGGCATTTTTAAATTTCAATTCCGAGGAAGTTCTTACTTTAAATATTAGATCATAATTAACTATAATATTATACATTATATTATTACTTTATATGTAATTTTTTAAAATAATTAAGTATATGGGACAGAGAGGAAGGTAAAGAATTAGAGTATGTCATTCCCCCTCCCTTAATGGCAGTGTGTGTTCTTATGACTTATCTTATGTCCTTTAAAGGAATAAGATCTTTGGAATTCACAGAGCAGTTAGACTATTTTTAATAAATTTTTTTAATAAATAACCACGGAGACAAGAAATTGGTCGTCGTTCTCAATTCTTGTCTATAAGTCGATTCCTCGTTCTAGTTCTCGTTCTCAAATCTAGACTGGAAGTCGATTTCTCGTTCCCGTTCCCGACTCTCTGATTAAAGTCTATTCCTCGTTCTCGATTTTCTTCTTGAAGTTCATTTCTCGATTATCGTCTCCAAAACGAGACTCGAATTCATTTCGAGTGAATCACTAAGCTGGAGAATATGAAATGCTAATCAAAAAAGATTTGTGATATTTATTGAATTTCCTTTTGTGATTTTTTGCAAAGCCTAGGCTAAACAAATATTTTTGAGATTTATAGATTTTGAATAATTACGAAGTGATATTGAAAAATATAATTTAATTGTAAATCTCTTTCTTTTTATAGGATTGAATTTAGAATTTTATTATTTATAACAAAGAGTTGTTAAAATTTTTTTTTATCCAATTAGTTTATTGCGGTTGTACTGTACGAGTATGTTTTTATTTAACAGGAAGCAATTAGGTCAAAGTCAGCTACTATTCACAGAAAAACAAATAAATACAAAACTTTACTTTGAATTTTATTACCCTCATCTTTAAAGAAAAAAATTAACCAAAAGCAATTTATTTTTAAATTGAATAATCAAAATCAAAAGAAATTCACAAACACAACATTTTTTTTAATGTAAAAATAATAATAAAAAAAAAAACTTTAAGTGATTCAAGGGAGGAGGGGGGAGGGTTGATTTTTACTTTATTTTTATTAGCCGAAATAAATATATAGATTTCAATGGAGGATATTAAAAAAAAGGCGTGTCCAAAATACTTTTACTATAGATAATATCTTTAAGATAAATTGTTAAGATTAAAAAATTTAAATAAAAATAAAATTCAAAATATTGATTTATCTTTGTCAGTTGATATTAACTTGCAAGAGTTTATTACGGTTGTTGTAATCTAAACCCAGTCAAAGTATCGTGTATCTTCTTAAAAAAATAAGCGAGAGAATAAGTAAATATTTTATATTTAGATACACTTTCATTTGTTTGGAAAAGTAGTCGCTGCTATTGTATAAATGTAGTCATTATTATTATAGTAAATTCCTTTTAAATGTGGCCGAATGGAAATTAATAATTTTTTTCATTAATTTAAGTTTTTTTTATTTATTCTGATATTTTATTTATTTGACTTTCCCTCCACCCCCCACCCCCCTATATGCAGTAAAATAATAGTGTTTTTTTACTTTCTCTTATATATTAAAGCAGCGATCTTCAAATATTCCCAATTCATGGAAACTTTATGAGTATTAAAATATTTATTTTGTCAAAAAAAAATTAATTATATTTCTTTCAATTTTATTTGTGTGATTAGTTAAGCAAGAAAAATAATAATATTAGTACAAAGTAAAATAAACAACAATCGTGGAACACTTGGGAAAATTGTGGGGATCACAATTTGAATACCACTGTATTAAAGTATGGATATCACAAAAAAATCGATGCCTATATTTCCATTGAAATTCATATTTTAATAATTCCCGAAAAATCAATTTTCTCTCTCTCTCTCTCTCTCTCTCTTTGTGTGTGTGTGTGTGTGTGTGAACAAAATATCTTAAATTCAAAAAAAAAACCTTCGGGTATAACTCTGCAACTAATACTAAGTACTTTTTTGAGGTGGTTTGTGAATGTTTTTCAAAAAACTGCTGTAACGATTTTGTTTAAATATCATAATTTCTTTTTAGGCGCTTTAATAAAGGTTTTATAAGATTTTGTCAAAAACTGCTCTGGCGATTTTGGTTAAACTAGCTATATATTTGAAAAATTGGAAAAGTTTTAAAGGCCATAAGGGATCCATGCCACAAAAGATAAATATTTATAAAGGCTATATATCTCAATAATAAACAAACTTAAGTAATGTCAAGTAGGACTAAAAGTTAAATCAGAGAGTTAAAAAAAAATTGTATGATTGAACTAAAGACCGTGATGATCCCACACTAGAACCGAAACGTCGCTTCGAATAAATGTTCCGTTTTTATTTCTTTTTCTCTATTCCTGTATTACCTGACTGGCCATACTCTAATTTGTAATTCTAAAATATTTATATAACGGTAGCATTTGAGAATTCCAGCAGGTAGTTATTTGTATGATTATATAAAAATCCTATGAAAAATTTTTCTCATTTATTTAAATAATATATTTCGGAGTGAAAGGGTGTAGGAACTCTAGCCTATGAAATGTTAAATAAATATTTTCTTATATATAAAAACCTTATTCTTATTACATTTTAAGAGAGGCGCGAGGTGAAAATACTTTTAATAATAATTAAAATTCATTCTTATTTGCGTTTAACAATTTTCTTAAATAAAAGGAATTTCGTTTTATTAGTTAAAGTCGATTTTAGTTTACTTAATAAAATTTAATAATGGAAGACATTCATTTTCTAAAACGAATAAGAGAATCTTAACTTTTTAATTAAAATCTTGAAAGTTCGTGGTCATGGCCGCCAATAATGTCTTAATGAAATTATTATCTTGAGTATTAATCCGATTAAGTTATTGATACCAAAAGCTAACAATTTTTAAATTAGAAAAAAAAGGGCGTAAAAAATTCGAGTATAAAACATGAAAATAATAATAGCTTTTTGATTAAAATATCTCTTTGAACAAAATATATAAAAGGTGGCTTTATAGTTCAATAAAATACCATTTTTTTTATATTTAGGCCTAAGTATAAATCGGAAAGTAAAAAAAAATATATAATAGGTTAACGACTTTTTGAAAAGTATCTCTGACCGGGATTTTTTTTTTTTCCTTCAAGAATTTAATTAAAAATGTAAAGGAGGTTTAAAAAAAAGTAGCAAAGTATAAATATATAAATAATAGAGAGAATTTTTTTTTTTCTTTTAAATTAATAAGAAATTTTCTTTATTATATTCTTAGAAGTTAATTTTTATTAAATTAACGAAATTTTTTATTCAGCCGAGAATTAATTTAAAATTATTTTAAAAATATATTAGATTTTAGAAAACTTCTCATAAATAGATATGCTCGCCTAGGCTACACTTTGAAATTTTGCATAAAGACGGTGACAGAGTGAAATATAAATTCAAATTTTTGAAAATAATTTTTTTTTTAATTGCACTGTTTGAGAGAGCTACAGCATTAATAAATTTTAAAGAATAAAATATTTTATTCATGATCATTACTCTAGTCGGGTCGTTTTCGAAATATCAGAGAATTATAGTTGCGCCGAAAGAGTCATGAATGTGGCATCAAACAAAAAAGCGAGGAAGGTTGGAATATTACTCTGTGATTAGTTGGGGGGTTAAGAAAAGGGTAGGAATTTTTGTTTGGAAATCAGAAACCGACTGTACTAACAAGGAAAAAATTATTATTTGTGAATTATGATTTTTCTACTGAATGGCATTTTTTTATTATTAATACTAATAAAAATTATTAAGTATTGTTAGGTGAATATTTTCGGCAATAAAGATTAAATTTTACTGCGTGATTTTATCTGAATATTTTGAAGGCATTTCTTCATCAGTGGCTCCCTCTAATGCCACAGGTTTTAATTGTTTTGATTATTGAGTGTTATTGATTAACTTCTAAAGCAAGAAAATTTTCATATAGAATAAATACAAAGTAAAAATCCAGGAAGCAAGGCCTCATAAACAAAAAGCCGAAATGACGCTCTAAAATAAAATTTTTATTTAGGTCAGTGATGAGCAACCTGCGTCCTTTTTGGCTTTTTTTGGCTCATAGAAACTCTCATTGATATGAAACTTTGAAAATCAAACCAAACAAACCTGTATTATTATATTTTTTTATCTTTATTTTTTCAATAGTGATACTCGTTTTGAAAAAAAAAAAAATTACATTAAAATTTCATTCTAAATGTAGAGCTGGGAAAATATTTCAAATATATTTCGACTAAATGTTAAATTTTTAAAAAACGTGAAATTTATCAAAATTTAAAAGAAGACAGATAGATATTTAAGACTAATTTATAGAAACTAAAATCAAATAAAATTTCTAAAATAATTTCAAATACTGTATTTGAAATACATTTCAAGTTGATAATTTGATAAAATATTTTATTTGAATTTATTTTCTATAAATTAGTCTTAAATATCTATCTGTCTTCTTTTAAATTTTGATAAATTTTACCTATTTTTTTTTAAATTGAGCATTTACTCGAAATTTATTTTAAAATACTTGCCCAGCTCTGTCTGAAATAAATAAATACTTGGTTCTCGGCTCTCGAGGAATATTTTATTTTATATGTAGCCATCGTCAAAACAAAAGGTCGCCCATTCGTGATAAGCTAAGCAGGGGCCTCACTACGTGGGGGTTTCCGGGATGTCACACGACCACAAATAATTCATTGAGTATGAATCTGGGGAGGCCAGGTTTTAATGATAAAGGTCAAATAAAAATGCTAATTCTTTAGCAGAAGTAAATTTAAGTTATTTACAAATCTCCTTCATCAGGGCTCAGCCTAACAATGCCAGTTATTGGTTTTGTCATAGAAGGAGAGAAAAAAAATTGTATTTTATACAATTGTTTCAAAACATGTTTTTGAGAAATGAGGGCATTATTGCATTCTTGTAAAAAATAAAGTTTTCTCTAGCGTGAGTCCGCTGATGAAGGAGAGTTGTAAATAACCCCCGAAATATCCTGTTAATAAATTTACTTCTACCAAAAAATTTGCCTTTCAATAAAAAAATCAATGAATACTTGAAAATTAATTTTATTTTTCATCTGCCTGATTTTCAAGATTTCGTTTTCTAATTAAAATTTAACATCAGGAATACTTTAAAAAAACATCAAAGGATATATAGAAACAAATAAAAAATATTTTATATCAAAGCCCATATTTTTTTTTTTTTAGTTTATTTCAAAACAAAATTATACTCAAAAAAAAAGGTATTTTCTCTTTTTTTAATATATTTTAATAAAGGAGTGTTTTTAGTTGTTTTATATTAATACCCTTTATTAAGATTCGATTTAGAAAATTATTATTCACTTAACACATCTATAATTTATTTAATTATTTATCTGCTTATTAGAATAAAGAAGATAAATTGGCATTAAAAAAAAAAAATTATTAATGGTGAGAAAATCCTGGCTGCATGATGAATAATGGAGTAGAGAGAAATGAGCAAAATATATGCTTATAAAAAAGCATTTTCAATTCTTAATAATAAAGTATTAATAAATAAATAATTATAAGACAGACAGGAAGAACGCTTTTAAAAAAATAGATTTAAGAAAATATTAATTTTGCTTTGAACTCATTCTCTGTGTGATAAAATTGAGTCACAAAAAAGTTCTACCTCTTTAGGCCGAAACGAAAAGTGAGATGGCGGCTGAATATTTAATATGAGGGGCAGCCAAATGAAAAACAGCATTTTCTATATAATTCATTAAAGCATGAAATGTTTGTTTGATATATCATTACTTTCTATTTAATATAACTTCAGTATTGGGCTCTAGGTGAAGGGGTTGCGCGGACGACTGAAGCGTTGTCAGTGTTATTCGTCACTGAAGGACATTGCTCTCAGAGAAAGTGGACAGAAAATCTGACAATATGGGCTATGGTTTTGCCCAACGCACGTTCCTCCACCTTCCCCGCCATATGCTAGATAGAGAAGTTATATTAAATAGAAAAGAAATCTATCAAATATATGGAATATTATTGTCAGAAGAATATGAACGAGCTGGCAACGTAATCAAAAATGAACAAATTTTTATGTGATTTGTCTTAATTAAATAACAGGTTTAGAGAAACGAATTCTCATTTGGATGATAAATCCAATATATATTTATACGAAAGTTGCCTTTTATATTTCGGGATTGCTCTAAACTGCTTCTATCGTAAAGTTTGACATTTTTGATGGTATACGTACTCAGAACGTATTGACACACGAGCGCTATTTGTGTAATTTACAATAACATGAAATCATCTCGGCTAAAAATGGAATTAAATTATGAACATTTTAGAGCAATTATTTTTTACAACCTTAGACGTGGATTTACCCAACAACAATACACCGATGAATTTAATTCGACTTTTGGCGATGAAGCACCATCAAGGACTACTGTTTATCGATGGTTTGCCGACTTCAATC
>JAAAKE020118840.1:0-15696 GCA_010014785.2 Anisolabis maritima | reverse complement strand
TGAGCCAGCCTGACTGAATTCCCTTTATAGATAAATACATTCATAGAGTCCCGGTCTGATCTCCTTTCGTTGCTTTGAATATAAGATGAAATTATTCAAAGATGAAGATATCTTTGCTTCTTCTCTCTGCCTTAGAATTTTATTTTTCGCTCAAGAAATGAAATTTGTTAAAAAAAATATCTCTCTTAATAAATAATACAAAAATCAATTTAATTAAATTAATCTCAATAAAATAAAAAATTTGAAAGTGCTTATAATTAATTTTAAGCTGAGATTGAAGACAAAAAAAAATTAGTTAAAAAAAACTTAGATAAAACATAATGAATTGTAAAGATAGCTGGGAGGGGCGTTGTTTGGGCCCCTGGAAAGCTATTTAGTTAGCAACAGTCTGCTAATTGGTCGTCCGGAATGTCGCAGTGAAAAAATACAAAAACACACATATACATGCATATGTATACATTCCAAAGTGGGACATTATAGGCCTCAGCCCATCCGCTTCATGGGGAACAAATAAACGGGCAAAAAATTGACCGACTCTTGGAATTAATCCTTTATTCAAAGACTACTCTATTAAAAATGAATTGATAATATAATAAATAAATTTCTGAAATATACAAATAACTCTCTCTTGGATAGTAATATAAATAAATTTTTTTAAATATCCATCACTCTGATGATACGTGTAGAGCAAAAAAGAACAGATTTTTATGAAATTTCATATTTAAGCTTTAATTCGATCAAGTTTTTCCAAAGATCCATTCACCTTCAAAAAGTGTGATTTACCTTATTCTATGATACTATTCCTTGTTAAGGGAAGCGTATTTTATTAACTAATAACTGATTGTAAATCAACAATCTTTCCAAATAGTTGATAGCTGGTGTTTAAAAAACAAAGAATCTTTTAAAATATTTTTCTTTTGTTCAAAAATTAAAGGAAGATATAATCAAATACAAATTTAGGTCAATTGAAAAGAAAAATCAGATAAAATTTCTTGAGGGATTAAAATGGGAAAAATTGAATTTCGGTGTTAAGTTACTAATTGGTTCTCTAATGGCCCAATTTAGGAAACTCTCCTCGGTACTTCATTATTAATCATTTATAAAAAAAAATATATATATTTATTATACTTCCATATTTTTATATTTTTCAAATTTTCTTGCATTATTTTCCCTAAATAAATTATTTATTAGTTTTTGCTCATGTTCTATAATCACATTGCTAACAATTTTTAAGTTTTTAAAAATTACTAATTTTCATAAAACATAATAAGAAAAAAATTAATTACTATACGTAATATTTAAATTTTACATACTTATTCTTAAATAGACCAAATATAAAGAAATAGTTTCACCTTTTTGACTTTGATAGGACCTTGGGGACAACACGCAATCAAACTAATTTAAGTACATAAACATAAGAGAAAATATAATTATATTCTCAAACAAATGAAATACAAAATTATAACCAACAACTTCCTATTAATGCTATATATGCGTTTTAATCCAATATATAATTGACTAAAAAATATTAATTATCATAGGATATCTATACAAAGGTAATTGTAAGATAATAAGAGGCAAGCTTGAAAAGTTTAGGTTAAAAATGATAGAAATTTGTAAATTATTCGTCTTTTTATTTTTCCAGAAATTGTAAACAATAATAGGTCTGAGGGTTATATGAAGTTAGCGATACTAATTAATCTAATAAGAAAATCATAATGAAGAGTAGAAAATTGATTAAATTATTTTTCAGAAAAACGTTTTATTTAAAAAAAAAAAATTATAAAATTATTATGAATTAAAGAAAATTACAATGTTTGTGATCATTTAAAAAAATTGCCATTCACGAATTAAAATTTTTTTGTTCAGTATAAACTCAAGCAAAATAGGAACAAATACAAAAGAATCTCTCATTTATTATTCTATTTTATCAAGGTCAAGAGATTAAAAAGAGAAATATTTCTCAAATATTGCAAAAAAAAAATAAAAAAAAGTTTATCATAGGATATATACATATATATATATAAAATTTTAAAAATTATATATATATATATCAGTCATTTATGTCACCAAAAAATATTACAATTTTTAAAATTTTTTAATGAGGCTATAGGACATAGATAAAAGTTGAGTCATTCGATTGAATTGCTCATTCAAATATTTCAAAAAAATTTTTATCGCAAATTTTATTTAATTTTTTCAATTAATCATTCAATCAAGTGTTGGTCCATTAAAGCATGCACTAAATAAACAATAACCCCGCATATTTTTCTAATCAAAGCTTTAAGTTTAGATTGCTAGATAACTTTATTCTTGCTCTATGAAAAACCGCTCAGTCATTAAGCCCTAGCTTTGCCTTCTCATCATCATCATCATCATCATCAGCTTGGCTATATGTATATGTATGTGTGCCCCTATCAAAATCTATTAACTTTCATTTATCGTGATTGGATCGGTTTGACGTCATAGGCTCGTTAACAAAACAGTCTGTTGGTCAAGACCTCTTGGTTAATTGGTTGTCCGTCGATGTTTGATGGTGGTGGGGGTGATATTCGCATAGATGGGTCACCCAAGTCATTGGAAAGCTTCTTGAACAAACAGTATTAATTTTTAATAATTTTTTCTAGAAACTTTCACCTATTATTAATTATTTAAATATTCTTCTATGTAAATTTTGCACGAGTCGCTTATTTGAAAAAATCAAATAGTTAAATCCTCTTCAACAGTAAGGAAAAAGAGTCAATTTTTGAGATTAGAACTTATAATAAAGTGACCAGTATTACTCCTTTTGGGAGTTTTGTACTACTTATGTAAACCGTGCTCCAAAAATACCCCTTTCCATTCTTTTATACACCTTTGTACTCCCTTAAAATATAAAAATTATTGTATTAAACATATCTATCGATAAAGTTCTCTATGATGTAAATAATTTTAAGAAAGTAGGAATTCTGGGGATTCCCCTTTAATCTAAGGTGGAAATGTTTCGGCATAGAAAGTTTTATGATATGCAGCCAGATTTTTCTCATATAATTTTAAGGATTTTTTAAATTAAATTTATTAAATCTAATTAACTTCTTTAAATTAGTTTCACATACTTTTAGTCTATTAGCTTGTTTTGCTTTTTCATATGATCATCTCACACCGGTATCTTTTTCAAAAGTAGCTATTGAACTAAAATATTTATTATACGTCATCGGAGATTTTATTTATGAGGGGATCTAATCCTAGAGACAATAAAGAGATCATAAATTAATTAAAAAAGCATTAACTTAAAGTGTAAAATTCCAATCGTGAGTAAACTCCTTAATTTTATTGCTTTTCCACGAAATTGATTTCATTTTCTTAGAAACGAGATAAAAAAAAAAAAAGAATTACATTCATAAAGAATCCCAATAGATAAAAATATATAAAATTTTCGAGAATTATTTTTCTCTTAATTTAAAAGTTATTGTAATTATAAATCAACCAGGTAATTTTTAAATTATTTATAGAAATATTAAAAAAGTAGAAAAGAAAGATTTAATCGAATTGTTTCTTTCATAATATTTTTATATAAAAGCTGACTTAGCAAGAGCTATTTTCAGAACAACCACAATGAATTTATTTTTAATCATGTGTTTTTTTGCTGATGAGATTGGACGTATTATCTTAAAAGTCATATCAGCCAGAAACAAAATAAATATCTTATTCAAATGAAAAAGTTTCGTTAATAATTGAATGTGAATTCCTTAGATACAGACATCAACTTTATATTATTTATTGCATAATGGGTATTTTAAGACAATTTTTTACTTTTTTAAATACCGATATTTAAATAAATATTAATGTTAAATAATGTAATGAATAATCTCATTTTATTGCTTGATTCATAACAGCTTAGGAAAATCCTGCTGCCAATATTTATTATTACTTATAATGGATTTAAATATATTTATTATATCCCCTCTTGATTGCTCTTATGGAATTTTCTATTTCTATGTTCGTTTGCCGTTATGAAATTTAATAAGCAACAAGTAAAGAAGTCGTTTGTTGTTTGTCGAAAGTCAGAGAGAGAGAGAGAGAGGTGTGGGTTGTTTGAGCAAACGGTGAAGAGTAAAAGACACGTAATGTTTGACAACTCGAGGGACATATGTTATATATTGAAGACATTTAAAACGCAAAACACACACGCACACGATTGGACACGCGTATGGGTGGTTTAATGAAGAAATGTATACAATTGAATTTCAGCTCCATACTGCGATTTTTAATTTCCCTTTATTTTATTGAGAAAAACCATTTAAGTTCAAGAAGATTCTCTTTCTCCGACGAGGAGAAAATCATGTGATTCTAAATTTTCTTCATTTTTTGAGAACTGCGCAGGTTCTGATTTAGACGAGTACAGCCACCAAGATCAATGATATCAAGCAAAGCTAATCATCGCTGAACCTTGGATGGGTGGCTCGAGGAGCAAATCAATCGAATAATATTAGTTTTTTTAATTAAATATAAAAAGAAATTTGTTAAGAGAAAGAACTCTGAATGGTAAAAATAAATTTTACTTTTTCACACTATTATATGCCAGTATAATAGTAAGGGGAAAGTATTATGATCATGAAAAATTTAACCCCTTTTCTGAATTAAAAAAAAACCTATGTTTCAAGCTATTTTATAACTCTATAGAAGGAGAAAACTCCACAAATTTATAGTCTTAGAAGAGTCAAAGAAGATATTAAAATTTGAATGAATCGGTTCTCAGTTGGCGGTAAAAAAGGCCCCCGATTAATTAAGTTTTATTAAGAACTACTTCTCAGCATCCCCTGGACCAAATATTTGAAACTTAGTAGTAATAATTAAGAGGTTTGTCTCCAGCTCTAAAACAAATTTCATAACATTCCAATGAGAAGGAGATTTTTTGGCATCTGAAGCCATTTAAATTCCGTCCTTATTTATTTATATTAATTCGAGGCCTATATAACATAAATATTTGTCACTCAGGATGGGAAGCGAAGCACTGAACTCTGATACGTGAGACGAGAGCTCTCCAGCAACAAGGGATAGGGTGAGAAAGGGATTTATTCTTTATTCTCTTGAATTATAAAATTTTTAAGTTTAAAATTTGATAATACAATAAAAATTAACCATAGTCTAAATTTTAAAATTCCTAATTAATTAAAAATTATATTTTTACAACAAATTTATATTTATAACAATAAAATAATAATTTAATCGAAATTCAAATTATTAAAAAGAAAAACGAGCGTTAAATAAGCCCAGTAATTTCGTCCTATATATTATTAAAAACTGAAGAAATTTACCTTAGTATATTAGACTCAATATTATAAAACACACCATGTTTTAAAGTTTAGTGTAATGTCAGCTTTTATTGCATTATAAAATTTCAAGCTTGAAAATCCGGGTTCATAGTGTGAAAACGATAAAATTTACATACATATATTAATATCTGATATCGTCTTAGAAAATAAATAATCCCACCATCCGGTTAATATATTATATTATAACTTAAAATCGGGAAAGATAGAAAGTCACGATTACACGTTATGAATGTAGCAGCGCCACTCTTCCTTTATTCATTCCCTCTCTTCGAAATTGATTTTACAAAATTAAATTCATTGAAGCAAAAGTGTATATATCTAGGCTAATGGAATATATCTAGTGAGAGAGAAGAGATTCGAGAAGGGCAATTTCCTGTCCATGTGAAAATGTTTAACCCTTTATGTATATGTTTAACATCAAGGGTATGCAGTCTATTGGCCCTTTGGTGTGCATTTCTCCACAAATGGAATAGGAAGAGGAGGAGGCAGAGCTAATTATATTTTGCTCATAAATCCAAGGATAATTTCCTTTTGTCTGTTTCAAACTTTTCTCTAAAAAGAATTCGAGAATAAATTGTTCCTATAGGAATATTTTTATTTTACTCTGTAAATAAAAGAAAATAATTTTTCCGACGTAGGATACTTCTCTGCATAGTATAGTTCAAAGGATCCCAAACTTTTGAAGTTTGACAGAAATTTTACAAAGCCTTTAGCATAGAACAATTTTTCAGTGACGTTACACAAATATGAGGAAAATTTCTAAATTAATTATATTTCAAATCGTATTATTATAATGTTAAATTCATTATAACTTTGAGCCAAAGATTCAGTTTCTTGCATTTTCTAAAAAAAAAATGATTTATTTTTTGTTAAAAAAAATTTGAAGCTCCCCTAGGAGCCCTGTAAAGTCAGTGAAGGTGACCAAGGGCGCCGCAGCGCATAGTTTGGGAGTAGGGCTATACTGAGAAGAAAGATTTCTACGTCGAAAAATTATTTTTTTTTATTTATAGAGTAAAATAGGCTATTCAGGAAAACCGTCCAAATATGAATAAGTTGATTATATTTCATTTCGCCCCTAAAAATGATACCAAAATGATAATAATGCTATCATTGAATATCAAATCAAAGGCGGATCCACCTCGAGAATTTTAGATTTAACATGTTCTTAGAATAGAGATAAAATTTTATTAAGAATTAAGTTTAGAAAAGTGGATTAAAACAATAAGATAAAAAATATTTAAACTCAGCTCTTCTTCATTTAAAAATGACAAGATCTGCCACAATGCCAAACCCAAATTTTGATTTCCTAGCCTTGACTTCTTTCTGGCTTATTAATTACAATAAAGGTTATTATAATGATATAACTACAAATAAATATTATTCAAATTGATAGTGATTTTTTTGTCTTTTGGGCATCTTCCAAAGGTCGTATATTAATTAAACAATTTTTATATTAAAGGCAGGAATTGATTTTGTCTAGGGGCCGGATACGCAAAACAGGAACAGGGCCGAATCAACAAAATAAGAACGTAGTATAAATTATTTACTTTTAAAACCAAAGTATTATATACATATAGTAACTGAAATTTAAGATGTATTTCGGCGATAAGACGAAAGTATCCATGGCCATTGGCTTAAAAAATAAATATATTATTTCTAATAATATATGAGTAAATAATAATGACAAAAAAGATAGCATGTGAAAAATTTATCATTTTTCTTTTTAAAATATTTGATAATTATTTTTTCAAAAAAAAAAAAATCAATTCAAACCTTTATATAAAAGTTAAATTATATATTTTAATATATTTGAAAATATTTTCTCTATACCTAATAGCTGTTATTATTATTTACTATATTTTCTTAATTTTAAAAATATACGTATTATATTTATTCCTCTTTTATAATTTTATATTAATAACTTTCTTATTGAATGAATTTATGTTATCTGCGCAATTTACAACATGCAAAAGTTGATTGACCTTTAAAATTGGATTTCTAAGTGGATTGATTCAACCAAAATTACAACTAAATTTAATTTAATTTCTATATGTGTTGCGCTTTAGGATGGGGACCACGTTGATTGATTTGTTCTTATATAACCCCCACCCTTCGCTCCAATCCCTCTCCTTTCTCCCTCTCTCTCTCTCTATCCACGACAATTTCCAATCACTTGATTCAATTAGTTAGTAGCCACTTCATCATCATCAACATCATCATCATCTTTTCAAACATCGTGATCGCACGAAATTTCTGAAGCAAAAACTCAATCTAAAATAATAATTTAATTATAAAAATTGGATTACATTTTTATATTCAAATTAAATTTTTTTTTTATATTCATATTTAATATACCTATTATTTATGCTTACATTTTTTTTTCTTTGTAGAGAATTAACGTCTGTCCTACTGTATATATTATAGCTTTACCCAGGCATGTACATAGAAAAATTTTTCTGGGATGGGGTTTCGGATGACCGTTTCGGCCTCTTTATATCTTTAGCTAAATACACAGTAAATTAAAATACTTAAAAAATAGGAAATAAAAAGAAGAAATAGAAATAAAAAAATAGATGGTCTTCCAAATTAGAATATTAAATAGGTCTTGTTGGAGAACAAGTAGAAGTTTCGCTTCATGTTCCATATGTACTTGGCTTCCCGCTCTGAGCGACTAAACATTTTTTAAATTTTATTGGATTCCAATTAATAAATAAATGTATACAAACGAATATGTATACATACATTGTATATTATACATTATTAATTATGACAACTTTGGGGCATAATTATCAATAGCCTTTAGATGGCTGAAGATGGACGTAGAGTAAATTTTCCAAAACGTCTTCTTTGGGCTTGGGCTTTCTTTCATTTGCTTCAATCTACCTTGTATTTCCCTCACTATACTTCAAAGAGCAACAGCTACCAAACAATTAACTTAAATAAATAAGGAAAGAATACTAAATGACCTCAGATGTCAAAAAACATCTAAAAAAATAGTAGTAAATTGAGAATTAAATAAAAATTAACAAATATAAATAAAGAGGTGCTAAAGAAATAGCTGGTTAGAATGGTCTGCCCATGACGTATTGGATAGCTAGTGTATATAAGAGACATAAGATTAAGATCTTTTTTGAGACTTGGAACCAGAATTGTGAAAATATTTATAAAATTGGAGATAGGATCAAACTTTCCTGTCTAATGATATTTCATATCATATTGAGGTAAAAGATGAAATATAGTTTGTATAAAAAAAAAAAAAAAAAGAACTCATATATTCTAAAAACAAGGGATTCTCATTAAATTGGTAACAGTTAGACATTTAGTTGGATAAATGAAATTGTTTTGATAATAAATTTTGAGCCCGAGACTGGCAGGAAATTCATCTGCGCTCTGTCTCCATCTGCTGTATATTTGAATGTTTATGACTTTCCATTTGCTCATGTCAAAATAGTGATAATTTTTCAATTAAAATGACTATATTCAATATATGGATATAGCTATATAGAATATGATTCGATCACTAGAAATTGAAATAGATTTACTATTTATACTCGTTTAAATGCGGTAAGTCTAGCATATACGTATATGTATGAATACATCCATCTGAAAATGTAATAAATTGAATTTCCAATGTGATTTCCTTAGTTGACCAAAGTAATATTTTATGGCTTTATATAAATAATAATAACAATAATAAATATTATACAAATCTAAGATTTTTATAATTATTTTTATACTAGCGCGGCCCTACAGGAGATGGGACTAAAAAGCTGAAGCTTCCTCTTAAATATTTTAAACTTATTCTACTAAATAAAATAAATGCCTGAATTTAATTAACCCTCACCTTCCCAAGTCTTATATAATTCACAGCCCAATTAATTCACGAATGGATTTTTTGATTAAATTCTTCAGAAGAGAGCTCTGAAGCAATTAATCGAAAAACCCATAAGTGAATAGGTCATTTGGGTTGCCTATCTCTCAAACAAGGACAACTAATTTTTGCAAACCGTGATATGCTAAAATTTATAGCTAATTCTTTTTTACGTTAAATTTTTCTTAATACTTAAAATTGTCTTTTTTTGTTTATATATTTTTTATGTAAAATGTGGATATATATATATAATATATATAACTATTACTATTTCTACAAGAAAAGTTTATTTTTAAAAACGCAATGCAATAACTCAATAAAAAATGATCGACTCTGACAGCCACCTCAACTGAGTCAGCGGCGTAAGCTACGATTACAAGACCCCCATACCTTAAAAAATAAGCTCAAATAGAGATGGGAAAAATTAGGTGTCCAAATTATTACCATCGATATGCTAATTCATACAAACAATTATTGCAACCTCTAATGCAATCTGAAATATCCACTAACCACTTCAGGTCACCATATTCCGCTATTGTGTACACTAGCATTCTTTATTAACAAAAATAAGGAGGAGAGCCGCTAATCGGATCTGAAGTTGCAACACAACTCGTGTTCGAGTCCGCAAAAAATTATTCACCTTTGCCAAAAGGGTAGGAAAGTGGGAGTAATCTTCCCCCCCCCCCCCCCCCCCATAAGAGGCACAAAGAGCCCAATTCGTGATGATGATAAGTGGCTATGGGACGGGAAATCCCTCTCAAAAATCCATACCAAGAATAAGAAAAGTAAAAGAAATTAGTTCATAAATTATCATAAAAATATTTTTTTGTAATTCAACTATAATAATTTACATAGGCACAAATTTATTTAATGATAATTATAAATGCATAAAGAATGTTGTATCTAAGCACCTCGGTTAAAAAAGATCATGCAAGATTGTCATATAAAAATTAATTTATTATGGAACATAACGGTTAATCTCTAAACTGTATGTTACTTGTCTAAAAATGATTAAATACAAAACTCACTGTTTAAATTCTTTACCCTCAGCCCTAATAGAATAAAATCAATCACTGATGAATTGATTATGTTTGTATTTTAAGTATTGTAAAGACCAAAGGTATTTATTTAATAACCTCTCTTTCTGTAGCTGGCATCTATAGGTTTGAACTGATAATGATCATTTGGGTGAGAAATGGACCTGACGGAGACACAACCTGAAACAAAAGAACATCAAGCTTAAGAAAGTTTTTTTGTATCATTTCACGTTCAACCTAAAGATGTGTGGGTGAAAAAGGGTGCTAGTATAAAAAAAGATTCATTTAAATATTTTTAAGAATTCAAATATATTAGTATTTCAAGAATTGATTGATTGATTAATTGGGAAATGTTGGAAAAAAATAATTTTAATACATTTTCCCTATTTGGAAAATCTTTCAATTAAAATAGATAAAAATAGTCTTTTTAATTATAAAATTTTGTATTAGAATGATGTAAGATGATTAAGGACCATTATATCCGTGGTTTTTAATCCAGGTGTCTTGACCTTCAAGGGGCTTCCGAAAGGAATATTTTTTATATTTTAGGCAAATATAAAAAAGTTACTTACCACTGCATTTTATATGGGATAAAATTTTGTAATTTAATTATTGTGACATCTTTTCGATATTCCATTCATATCTTCACCAGAATTCTGTTTAATTCACAATCCTTGCTAGAGAAATTATCTTTCTTTGGCGACCGTGATATGATCTTTCAACTGGGTGTCTTGGTTTATAGACTCCGAAAGTGGATGTTCCCTGGTTCAAGTCCGTCAGTGGCAGCAAATATGACCAGTCAAAACAATCACCTCGCTCTCATTATGTTTATTTTATTAAATTATATTTTGGCTTATAGTCTTGGGACATTGTTTTGAAAACTGCCACCTATTTCACAACAAATTATTATTCAGTATTAATTCAAAATTTATGAATGATAAGGGTGTGTCACATGTGTACACATTTCGGGAAAATAAATGAGTTCAAAAATGAATTGATAATTTATATTAATTTGAAAAAAAAAAAATGAATATTTAATTATTAGATGAATAGCGCTGAGCGTTTTCTCTTTCTTTTCTATTCTTTTCGAGTAGTAAATCTTTTAAGTGGATTCATAAGTTCCTATTCATCTCATTAATTGATCCTCAACGGCTTTAGTATCATTCTTATTATGATTAGTATTCCCTTTCTGTTCGAAATGGACGTCTAATATCCGGGCCAACTCCTAAACAGAGGGAAAACTTGAACGCCACCACTGATGCATACATAATCAGTTCATTACACCCCCACCCCGTATGCAAATCAGCCGCCATCATTATCAAACTGGTTGCTCTTGATTTATTAGTAAAGTTGGAATTAACCCTTTAGTTTGGGTGGGAATGGGAAGGGGTACTCTTTAAGGCCAAAACCGCTCATATCCTCCTCATACTCTATTTCTTCGGAATCTATTTAATATTTTAGTCAATGGAGAAGTTTGAATATCAAATGGGAAATTAATTTATTAATATACAAACTTGGAAGATATTTGAAGATTTGAGAAGAATATATTAATATATGAAATATAAGTTTAAGTAGATGAGAATTTGATTATGAATAGGAATAATATTATTCGATAATCAATTTTGGGATAGAGAATAAAGAACTTTAGGAGTAAATAAATCCAGTAGACCACAATTTAAAAATCTTAAAGGGAAAGAGCCTGTTTGATAAAAATTTATATATATATACTAATTAGTAATAGTATATTTGTGGATTGCTGTGAAAAAAAACATTCATAGTTTTTATTTTTAAAAACACTAAGATATAAAATAAGATATGCATGGATAATCTGTATCGTAATAAATATATAATTGTAAGTGTAACGCCTCAGATGCCGAAGAGACTTAAAAAAAAAATCTTTATAATTTTTTATAAATAATTTTATTTTTGACGGCCAGTTTCGGCCTACCATTGAGCATCTTCATATATATACAAGTTTTTCCCATATCATTATGGCATATTTATATATGTTTATGAAGAATTTTATTATTATTATTTTGAATTATTTTTATCTTGGAGTTTATAAAAATAAAAACTAAAATTATCACATATATATATATTCACTCATATATATTTATTTATTTAATTTATATTTCAACTTTTTTATTTCTTCTACATCATATATTTATATTTATATACATAATACCATTTACCTCTCTTCTCTATCTCTTTTTTTGCAATCCCTACCTTCTATACACCTCACTTTTTCTATCCCTTCTTTGCGCATAGCTATGTTCTGCAAAAGTCGAGGTGGCCATATAATAGAATGGTATAGATAAGTATAAGTGGGTTTGGGTTATTACAACGCAATATATATATTTAAGTTAATTATTTAAAGACTAAAAATCAATTATAAACATAAAATTTTAGAATTTCTTTTTACACTTAATCACAATTTAATTTTTTTATAATTCATAATAGTTAAAGTGCATGAAATTTTAATTTAGTAAGAAATATAATTTATTCAATTTATATAATTTATTTTTTTAAAAGGTTTAATCAAATTTTTAATGCCTTTGCGGTGTCTTGTATATTTTGGATTTGTGAGTTATTGGTCTATTTAATGTGCTTTTTTTAGGTCCAACCCTTTATAGTTAAAAAAACAAAAACAAGATGACTCTCCAAGGCGATTGGTATTCCGATTGATTTTTTTTGTCTTTTTCGGCATCTGAGGCCATTTAGACTCCGTCCTTATTTATTTAAATTAATTGGTAGCCAATATAATTTAAATAAATTTTTGTCGTTCAGGACGGGAAGCAAACCACTGACCTTTGGGACGAGAAGCTAGACCTCTAGCTCTGCACCAAGGGACAGGGCCAAAAAAATACTCCCTTGCTATGAATTTTATACATATTTTATTTTTTATGTATATTCATTTATCTAATAAGTTAACTAACGGTTTTTGTATGTAATAGCATAAACATAAATTAACTAACTATACATGAAAAAATCGACCCTTAAATTATTATCTTTTTAAAAAATACATTTTAGGACTAATGAATGGAAAAACACGACAGAAATATGAAATATAGCACTTTGACTATTTATATATGAATGCAGGATCATTCTTATTTAGGAGAACTATAATACATCTCATCCTTTTTATTTCCATTCCTCCAAAGAAAGATTTATTTTTAATATGAAAACACGCACCTTTTTTATTCTCTCTTATTAGGAGCTAGAATTTTTTTGCTAATAAAAAGATTAAACAAAAAGGTTTTTGAATCCAAAATAAAAGGCTTTTTTTTTCAATTCTCAAACCATATCGACACTTAACCCAAGTATCTGTACCAGTTGATTTTATGCTTGATAATATATAGCACTAGATATAGAATGTTTCTTTTAATGCGTCATTCTCAATGTTTGGGGCTCTTAAACACAAAGCGATTGTTCCAAGGGTGCACCGGAAAAGGCGGGCGGGATCAACACACAGACACACACACACCAGTCCACATGATAGGCGACAAAAAACGCATCACAGTTATTGTAAAGAAACTGTAATGCCTGAGATTAAAGGACCGATGGACCATCTTGTATATGTATAAAAAAAGAGAATAGCATTTGACCTTGAGCCTATTAACTAACGACAAGGGTTCTTTTTGTAAACGGGTCTCGATCGTTTTATTGATCTCTTGCATGAACAACTTTATATTTTTCCATTTATTTGGGAAGTCTAATAATTTTTCATTCAATAGCAATTGTTAATAACGGATTCTTTTATGTATTTGTTATATAAATTTTTCAATTAAAAAAAAAAAAATCAAATGAATATAATGGAATTTGAAAAGAATTTAAAAAAATAAAAATAATTTATTTTATTAACAAGTTAGGTATTCATTAATAATTTCAAATGATTAAACATTTCAATTACAAAAAAAAGAGTAAAAGTACACATATTCTATAGAGAATTGCAATAAAAGATTTTTTGTGTCGACATATTTTTTTTTCTTTCCGATATATCAGTAGCCGAGAGGTAAATTGTGGCAACAGCAATTTTATCATGAGTGAATCTAATCTCCAATTTTAATATAAACAAAAAATTAATTAAATTAAACTAGCGCACATGAGTAAAATGGGCCCCAAACAATTTTGGGGCGGTTAGCTATGAGTACATTTCAAAGATCAACTAGAAAATAATTGATAGATGAATTTTAATCAAAATTTTTAAAAGTACATCAGAAAAATATTAGTATTCTTTGACCAATTTTATTAAAAAGCTTACATGTTGTCACATGCGACATGGTTTAGAGAGAGAAAGAGAGAAATAAATTTTGCGAAACTCATATTTTTGGACTCAAAACATTTATTTCCGTAGAAATCTTGACATCGCTTTACTTTCCTTATATTATATATTAGAGAATTAGGAGAAAGTAAAAATGATTTAAAAGAAAAATCCAAATTTTAGAAGATTATATAAAAATTTCTTAAATAAAAAATTTGAGCCACCC
The DNA here is from genome assembly GCA_010014785.2 of Anisolabis maritima. Taxonomy (NCBI): domain Eukaryota; kingdom Metazoa; phylum Arthropoda; class Insecta; order Dermaptera; family Anisolabididae; genus Anisolabis; species Anisolabis maritima. The sequence goes on along the minus strand of JAAAKE020118840.1, from coordinate 986 downwards.
GCGGGAGTTGAATCCACATCCACCCATTAACATCAGGAGAGTTATTATTTTAATTATTTTAGTACCAAGTAAACTCGCTCCAGACTGCCTGCTTTTGCACTCAACGCGCATTTATTTAATTAATTTCTTTCTTTTTTTTTTTTTAGTTCTCTCCGGATCTGCGAGTCACTTTTTACTTGGAAGAAAGGTTAATTTCGTATGTGAAAATTTTTTCATTAATTGTAATTCACATTAAAAACTATTATGCTTTCCATTCATGTGACTAAGCAAAAATAGATTATTATTAGATCTTTCCAGGCAAATAAATATTTGCTAGTTTAGAATTCTTAGAGTCAACTGCGTGTCTTTAACGTTGATGATTTCTTAAAATTTTAATTTTATCTATATTTTACTCATCAATTTACATTTAAAATAATAAATAAATAAATAAATGTATGGGGAAGAGAAGATTTAATGGTTCCTTATCTCTTCCTAAAGGAAGATTTTTTGGAAAGTTTTATTTTAATTTTTAGGGTTTAAAAATTATTAAATCACTTCAATTCTATTTTTTTTTTTTTTATATAAGTCTCTTTCGGTATCTGAGGCCATTTAGACTCCGTCCTTATTTATTTAAATTAATTGGTAGCCAATAAAATTTAAATATTCAATTCTATTAAATAAAGTACTTTACTTATCTAATTCTTCTATTTTATTGCAGTCTACATATGCATATAGTCAGATATATTGTAGATTCCGACTTCCGTACTATCCGGCCTATAATAATAATGCTTTATGTTTTACGTTAATGTTTTATTTTTAAAATGTATGCATCCATGCTATACAGTAAACATGATTTTAAGTTTGTTGCAATTAAGTTAGATATTAAAAATATTTATCTTAAAATATATGCAATATTTTTAATCTTGGATTTCTTTTTCTGTAATAATTTTTAAAAATATACAGTACAGTAGATAACAAACATTTATCAAATACTGGCCTGTACTAAG
>JAAAKE020118829.1:0-15698 GCA_010014785.2 Anisolabis maritima | reverse complement strand
ATATTCTACCTAGAAAAAATAACACTTGGACTGAAATGACTCATAAAGTACAACGACCCGAATGTTTGATGAAATTCGAGAAGAACAGGTGGTTGAAATCTGAAGCGTGGTTAATTGAAGGATAAGAAAACTCAGACAAGTTCTAGAAATAAATAAATATTGTTAGGTTAGTCACAACATTTCCTTTCAAGATTTTCTTATAAAAAATTAACAATCTAGTTGCGAAATATTACCGCTTCTTTTGAATACATTCAATCCATCTCCAAGGAAAATAATTATTCATGACGAACGTGTGATGAAATCGGTGTTCGACTCGCTCGATAAAATTAATATACATGACCGCGACTTTACATACTAGGTTGCGTTTCGTCTACGCAAGATCGATCCATATTATAATAACCCACCCAATAACCCGCCCAAAAAGTCGTAGTTCCGACACAGCCATTCACAATTTCAAACATTTATAAAGTGTTATTTTTATACTTAGAAAAATATATTATATTCCACTAATTAATTATATTTTTTGATTAAATATTACTTTCTCTTACCTATATATGAAATATATAGTGAGGAAGTATATTTTTTGCATATTATTCATTGATTAAATGGTTCATACCAGATTTCTTAAAGCTTGAATCTTATCTTTATGTGTTAGATAATTATAAAAAAAAAGGTTGAGGTAGAAATAATGATAAAAGGCAAATTAGACAATGAATATCCGGATTCTTATAGTTCCAAATAGAAAGAGAGAGAGGGGAGGAATTTTTTATAAGTAATTTTTTTTTTTTTTTGATGTATTTTTCCATTTATTTACATTAAATGGTAGTCAATCGAGTTGAAATATATTTTATCGCTTAAAATGAGAAGCGAATCAATTATCTTTTGACTTCATAAGTAATATAATAATATTAATTTCTAAACATAATGACAAATTAAAATTTATAAATTTTTTAAAATTTCATTTACCATTTTAGAAGTATAGATTATTCATATTTGAATAATATTAACTTAAGTTTATTCCGATATTAGTCTTTTACTTGTTAAAATTTCTGTGCATATTTTGAGTGTGGAATCTTTTTCTTGCAATTACATATTTAAATTTCATCATTTTAGTTTTTTATTTTATTTCTTTATTTTTCTTAATTTGAAGTTTTTATACAATTTTGGCGGATGTCCAACCCTTCTGGCTACGCATATTTTCAAAAAATGGGGTGAAGAGGATATAGGCGCAGGCAGACAAAAAAAAGGTTTTCCCTTGAAAAAAACGAGACTTTTCGGATAAAATTTATTTAACAATCTTCAGTTGAAGTTTCTCTTGGTAGAGAGTTGAATCTATAGATGATTATGTAATCTTAATATATTCATGACTATGTATTATATTAATGAAGATTAATTTTCACAATGAGATGGGTGGCTGTACATAAATTAGAGATATGTGAAAAGAGAGGAAGTCAGCCAGTAGTGTAGCCTCTATCGAAATAAAATTCCCAAAATATGAAACATTTCGGCTTTAATTAGATAAGGCCCATACACTTTATATATGTTATATATTTTTGTGTATTGTAATATACAACAACTCTATCTGCAATTTTGATGTCTTATACATTGAATCTGCATATACTGTAAGTTATTATTTTAAATTTATTTTGTAAAGTTGTTGAGTTTTTAATTTTATTGCTCATTTCAGCCCTAATGACTGATGTTGGTTTATCTAATTAAAGCCGAAACGTTTCATATTTTGAGAGTTTTATTTCGATAGAGGCTACCCTACTGGCTGACTTCCTCCCTTTTCACATATCTCTAAAGAAGATTAATATAGTGATATATAATTTTATCATAAAATAATAATTATAATTAATATTAATATTAATCTTCATTAATAGAATACATAGTCATGAATATATTAAGATTATATATTCACTTTCAGACTCAACTATCTCCCAAGAGAAACTTCAACTGAAGATTGATAAATAAATTTATACGAAACGTCTCGTTTTTTCAAGGGAAAGACTTTATTTTATTTGGCTGCCTGTGCCTATTTCCTCTTCACCTGATCACTAAATACAGCCATTAATATTCAAGCATTTTCAAAATATTTCTCCTATTTGTAAAATCATCAGATGATAGATATAATACAATAAATATATCATTTATAAACGAAGATTCAAAAGGACAAAATTCTCTAGATTAACAATTATTAAATTAAAATAAATAATTCTCTAAAATTTAATTGCTTCTTTGGAAAAAGGACATTTTAATTAAGAAAAGGAAAAACATTAATGTCACTTTTTGTCTTTTATTAAATATAATAATCCATTTAACTGGTTTGATTTATTACCTATAGATTAACTTGACCTTAGTGATTTAAAAATAGAACTAATTGTTTATTTAAATTAATTAATTGATACAAATTTTGCATGAACGCATCGAAGAAAAGTAGCCATTTAAATTTTTAAATTCACACCATTATATACAGGATATAAGCTTAAAATAATGAAAAATAATTTTAATGAGATTGTATTAACAAAATTTTTTTATTAAACTGAGATTTTATGCAAGTCTTTCTTCTCATAAAAATTCATTTTTTTAAAATTTCATTATATTGAATAATAAAGCTTCACAGGACTCACAGTGGTGTCACTTGCAATGAGACAAGGGGGCAATTCGCTCCCCTCAAGGCCTATTCTTTTTGATTTTAAAATTCTTTTAATATAAATTTAGGTATCTTTGGGGTTTTAAGAGGTAATTTTCCTCCCAAAAATCCCTTTGTTCTTTCTTCATTATCTCTTAAATAATAGATATTTTTTTTTTTTTAATTAAATAAATCACCTTTAATTTTTCTACTATTTGTTTTTTACACCTAGTAATCATTTTGGCCTCTAAACGGTTCATAAGGAATTTAATAACACTCAAGAGATCTCAATAGTCAATACGTCGATTGATGATTAGATGTTACTCAAGCTAGAGATCCCATTTTACTCATCTTATTAGTCTTTTAACTCATTCCATCTGGTATCAAGCCATGCGACAGACTTCCCTGTTGTTTTTACTTTTTTGATTGCATCTTTGATTTTTTGTGCCGACATCCCACAAGAAGAAGTATACTTCTTTACAAAACAAATGATCAATCTGTCTAATCACTGTTGTCCTATATTATTTTGTCCATTATTATTATTATATAATTTTGATTCCCCCCCCCCCCCCCCCCACACTCCCCTTCATGAAAAGATAAAAAAATTGGAGGGACACGCGGCGAAGGGGAAATTTCAGGAGTGGGGATGCTGCATTCTGCTAGGCATGCGTCGCAACAATGCACCGGGGGTGTAAATGGGCGGGGCGTATGAGGGTGGCGCAGGAGTGGGGGTGGTGAGGGCGTGCTGCCCCTCCATCGCCGCACACTCAGCCGGCCGCTGTGCCGTTCAGTTGTCTGTAAGCTGCCGTAAAGCTAACATATCCTATCCTTTGCTGTCGGAACGTCGGACGGTCAAAACGCATACACGTGTCCTCCACACAAGTGTTTCTCAGTGATAATCAATTAATCAAGTGTAGTGTCCTACTGATTCACCTCCCCCCGTCATGAATTAGCATGCTTATATCGCGTCTTCGTAAGTTATTTTTTTTTCTAATTTTTTTTTATTAATTTCTGTAAAAATACATATCTGGCACAGAAATTTCCCTTCTCTTATGGCGAGCTATTTGCATCCCAAAGACACCGCCCTTTATTAATTTTGAGTGGCAGCTAAGACTTGGAACGACAGCTTTAAAACCGCCGCTCTGGTCAGGTCTCTTGTCAAAACCGCTACGCTTTGTTCCCTGATTAGTGGCATCTCCGACGAATTTTTTTTATTTTTTTATCGAGGGCTATTTGTTTGGGTCTCATCCATTAATTAACACCTGGCGCCGAGCTCGATATCAACCACTTAGAGCAACTTTATCCGTCGAATATATTAGCCATTATTATTTGAATTTTAAAAGAGGGTAAAACGAGACAGGTTAATTTTTTTTCAAAACAGGCTCCAATTAATTATATTGGTCGGTCAATGAAATGTTTTATGAATGGCGGTGCAAAAGAGCATGAATGGCGGTCGTTTGTCGTAATTCAGGCTCCTTAGAAAAATTTTTCTCCGCTATTTTTCAATCTAAGAATCTAAGTTTTTTTTTTTTTATTATTACTAAAATAATAAATATTATTGATAAGAAAAGGTTTATTTATTTGAAATATTTTTGCCTGGATTTATGAGATAAACAAATAATTCCTAGTTTATTATTTTAATCATCTCAATTATTTATATAAGAAATTCTTCATTTATTGTATAATACACACGAATGATTATATTCTACTCTTATCAATATATTAAAAATTCAAATCAGAAAATATGACATTTTTGCATAATTTTTTACATCATCTTAAACTACCTTATCAATAAATTAATATCAAATATTTTAAATTAATATTCATTAATAATTGTGCATTTATTTCACAATACTATATATATTTGAATAATATCTACAGAACAAAATCTAAATTAAAAAAATGTAAATATTTTGATAGATAAGGTGAATAAAATTTGCAGTAATTTTTCTAGAAGATTTCAAGTCCTATAAGCCTTTGGTCTCCTTTATCAAAACAATTAGCAAATATTTTCTATATAGTCCTAGACCTTTTCTAATGTATTTTATTCTCTTTATTTTCCATTATGTTGCTTTTTATTCTCATGCAGTGATAATCAGAATTTCTTTTTTGGAGGTGAATGAAATTTTGTCTACAATTTTGACATTATATTTATTTTTTATTTTTTCACTTATTTCATTTTCACTTTTGTATCACCTCGATAATTCGTTTGATCATTTATTCTTTGTGGAGATAGAAGGTGTACTAAATGAAATTATAAAATTTAGTTATTCCTATTTTTAAAGTTATAGCTGGAGGGATTAATGTCTTGGTTTTATAGAAATTCAAAAATTCGAGTTCTGAAAAGACAAAATTCAAAATCTACAAAGTCAAGAAAATATTGCACATTGTTTAGCCAAATTGTTTAATACAAAACAACTCTCCAATCAAATCGAATGACCACTTTTACATAAACATTTATTTTTTGATATATTGAATAAAAAATATTTCCTAATTGTAATTTTTTTTTGGTTGGGGTAAGAATTTAGGAATCTCTTGAAGAGGGATCAAATTACTATTGAAATTTCCAGGTTTATTTAAAAAAGGGAATTTTTTAATAAAAATGCATGTTTTCTGTTTTTTGATTTTTGTTTTTTTTTTTTTTTTCTGCCGATCAGTTTTTGAAGCTGAAAAAATTCTTGTATTTTTGGTAATTTTAAAACATTTTTTATTGCATATAAATTCTTGTATTTATTATCAGACAATGAAATATATTTGAACAAATCATGGGCATCTTTCATCTCTCTCATTCTATTCTTTATTGCCTAGGTAAATACTCAAAAATAGTGATATTTAGAAATTTTTATATTCACTTTGTATTAACATTCTTCTGTTATATTTCAGTAGCAACGTAGGATTCTTTTTTGGGGGCGTGGGGCAGAATAAAATTTTTATTTTATAGTCTTTAGACTTAGTATTTCTTTTTATTCTCTTTAGTTTTGTCGTTTTTCGGTTTTTTTTTTTTTTTTTTTTTTTTTTTTTTGGGATATTGAAGAATAAGGTCCAACGGACCAGTCATCACTGCAACTAGGAAGAGTAAGGGTGTAAGAGAGAGTGGGGACTTTACAAGATGCTTGTTGAGGTTGGATTTGAATGATTGAAGATTATACGTTTTAGGGAAGAGAGTAGCAGGGACATTGTTTTTCCATTCACGGTAGGACATGGGGATAAAGGAAGACTGGAATTGACTGGTTCTAATATAATATAGTATAGTATAGTATTCATATAGAGCTATTAGAGTATTCAAATAGATTTGAATGAATATATAACTGGGATCTGGAACTGAACTTATCACATATATTATAAAACGAGAGTATAATACAAAATATTTCTAAAAATCACTACTCCAGAGCCAGGGGCATAATTTTATATTTAATTTTCATTCTATAAACTCAATAAAAAAAAAACTCAAAAGGAAAAAGATGTTTAGGTAGATAATAAAATAAAAGCAATAAATTTAATTTTATATCCTATCTCACCTCATTTTTCTTATCATTCTAAATTAAGAAAATAATTATAAATTAAAAAAAAATTGCTTTGGACAAGTATAATAACTTGTCTTTTTTTTTTTTTTTATTTAATTTTAATAGATTTATTTGAGCTAAAGTGAGAAAATATGTGTTTGGAAAGAACGTTAATAAGTGTCAAAAAAAATTCTTGTACTCTTTAAAAGGTTTAATAATAATAAATGATATACATTCAACTTGTTGACAAATAAATCAACGGGAAATTTTTTTAACACGCTTCATAAATTGTTCTCATCGTATTTTAAGCACAATTTAATGTAATTATTTGATGCCAAATTACAACCATATATTTTTTTTATTAGAAGAAAAAATATATAATGCATTTAATTAATTTAAAAACATTTAATTTTAAGTGAAAACATTAGTAAAGAAAATGTAAACAACAATTACAAAGATTCTATGCAAAGTGCAAAAACCTCTTAATAAAATACGAGTATAAGGATAAAAATAAATTCTATTTCCACTTATTAAAATTTTACTTGGGAATTATGATAAATATTTAAAATTTAATTCTTTGATAGAAAAAATTTTAATCGCGAAAAAAATTGACCCGACATAGAAATTGAACCTGCTAACAATTTATTCCCTTTTTACAAGAGTTTGATTAAATAAAATAAATAAATAAATAAATAAAATTATTTTAGGATAAACCCAAAATATCTAGGGTTCGAGTTCTAACTTGATCCAAAAAAAATATTTTTTTCTCTAATAATTATAATTAGAAATAATTCATATATGAAATATTTTATTTAGCAAAAAATAAAAATTTTCCCTTGTCACCTAAGATATTTACGTGTACCTGGCTTTTTTTTTTAACCCTTTGAAAGTTTATTATTTGTGGGTGGGAGTACCATATTTTTAATAAAGGTTTCCTTTATGACCCACTCAGAAAATTCACCCGTCATTTTGCCAAGGTGGCAACAGGACTTTTGACACTTATTTTATGGTTATGGCTCTAATATATATTAAACATCTTGAAAGTAACCGGACATTTTCACTTTCATTAAACTCACAGACATACCACTCTCAAACGGATTTTTTTAAAGAATAAATTTATAGTGTTCCGACGTTTAGATCTTTAAAAGATTAAATATTCATATTTTGACTTTCATTTCACATAATTTGTTTTAGTTTCATGTTTGGAAAGAAATAAATACGGAGTTAGAATTGTATCATCTCATCTTTTTTAATATAAAAAATTTTAATAATTTTAATTTATCACAAACTTTTTCCATTTATTACACTGATCATGTTCTCAAAAAATAACGGTTTAAGGTTTGGGTGTGCCTCAATTTAGAAATATTTTACTTTGAATATTATACTAAAAAAAAAAAACTTATAATCATGATTAAAAATAGATGAATTTAAATTGTCACGATGCATGGTTATATATAAAAAATTGGGACATGATCGTCTTAACGCTTGCGTCCCGTAAATATCTGGTCCGTATTCAGTGTAGCTAGTTTAGGGAGAGGGGGGTTCAGAAATGTTGGATAAAAGGAAATTAATATAACTAAACTATTTGTTTATTCACTTATAAATTTATTTATTGAATTATTTAATATATAAAATTTTCTCTTTATAAACTCTTTTGAAACCCTCTTACAAGAGTTGCTCTATTTCATTCTAAAATGAATACACACCCTATTCAGAAAAAAGGGTGAAGAAACTAACTTTTCTTGTAAATTATGATTTAATTAACCTCATTCTTTCTACATTTGTTAAGCAATTTTTGTCATCTTCTAAATATTTTTTTTTTTTGCAATTTGGACTTAAAAGGGTAATTAGGGGGGGGGGAACTAATATAATCGAAAGACACAGTTCCTTCAAAATAAATGGTTATTTCAAACCAAAAAATAAATTAATCTTTTAATTTCGTAATCTTTAGTATTTTGTTTGCATATACCTGATCCACAACTATACCCAGTAAAAAATTATTTGTTTAATTTTATAGGACAATTATTTGATTTATTGACCTAAATGAATAAATCGAATAAAATTTAACTTTTACCTAATGGCAAGAGAGGGAGTAATTTCCTTATATAGATAGATATTTATTTCGTTAACATACCATATATATAAAAACAGGATTTATTAAATATTTAAGCAAGCAAGTCTAATAAAAAAGAAATCATTCGGAAGTTAGAATTGTAATCACCTTGATAAGAGAGAGTTTCTTAAAAAAATAATAATATTTCAAAAAGGCGTTGATAATTTTATTTAAAAAATAAACATAGGTATTTTATAAAAATCGTCTATTATTATATATATATTTCCAATTTAAAAAGGCGACCTAACAAATCATGAGAATAAATAAAAACATTCTTCCCGTTTTTTATACAAAAACTTATTTGCATCCACCCTCAAGCAAACTAATTAATTCTATTTATTTACACCAGGATCGCTTCATCCAATCTAAACTATCCCAGCCTACATGTCCTAATTTGTGGAATGAATTAGTACCGGCTTGTATCCTACTCCTTGCAAAATGTACAACTTTAAGAGGTAATCCTTTTTCTCTCTCGTAGATGAGAATTATAATCAAACCCATTTCGCCAGTGGATGCAAACACTGTTTACAGGAAGGCGATATGTTACCGATTACTCGATGAATAGTCAAAAAATGAATAAATATAAAACAATAAAGATATTTTTTTAAATTTTCTATTTCTTTATTATTTTGTACGATAATTAGTTAACGTTCTCCAAACAAATAAATTTTTCTTTACTTACTGTATCTCTTTAACTACAGTATTTTTTTTTTATCAAGGTAAACAGATTTCATCTAGTCCAAATTTCAAACCATTACCTTTTATAGGTTGAATTTTTTAACATGTGTTAATTTTTTTCTTCTTTTAAATATTTGGACAGAAAAAAGTTTTTTTGCTTAGATTATATTTTAAAAAAAATTATCATTTTTTTGATGACCTATATAGTTTTATGAGTACGTTATTCATTTTGGTAAAAACGTAAATGTTACGTCAGAAAAGTTTTTTTTATCTTATAAGTTTCTATTATAGATAAATATTTATTATTTTTTTTGGATTGAATTTTATAATTGTTTTTTTTTTTTTTTTTTTTTTGGGTTGGTTGCTAGGATCACAAGACTCGCGCTTTGTTAGTAGAATATTGACGGTGAATTAAGAATGAAATTTATTTTTGTTTTTTTTATTAGCCATTTTAATTTTTCTGCCGATATCGCTGCAATAATAAACAAAGAAATAATAATTTTTTTTTTTACTTTTGCTTAGCAATAATAATAAAAGTAACGTATTCTGATCAAAAATTCGAATTCGAGATTTCATTAAGAATTACACCATAAATAACATTTTCAGAAAATGGTCCTGGTTTGTAAGTCTGTTTGTTCATAAAATATAGATAAAAATAAATATTATTAAAAAAAAACATAAAAAACCTTTTTAAATTAACATGAATATGTAATTACAAACTATTGGCTAAAATTGGTGAACAGTAAGTGACATTTTTCTGTATTTTTCCAATACTGATAGAATCCATTTTTTTTATATATACTTTTATATATAGGTTATTCAATTAATAAGATATATATTTTGGTTTTATTAACAGTAAGTAAAACTCTCTTTTAGGGTTTTTTATCTTTTGAATTCTTTTTCTTTAATTTTCGTATTTTTTGAAATTTTTTTATATATTTTGTTATAGATATTGTTTTGCAATTTTCTTTAATTTTGGGAGGGACCCGCCCATTTGAGTTTTCCTAAATACGAAGCTCTCCAGATATAGTTATAAAAGAATGAAAAAACATTTTCTTCATTATGAGCTCATTAGCTTAGTCAGCTTATCATCTCTATGATAATCTATTAATTTAATAAGGTATGTATATAGATAAATTTAATAAGAATACCTTTTAACGGATTTATTCCTAATTATCAACAATTTCAAATAGAATAAATATTATGGACAAGTATGCACCCTAGGATTAAAATATTTCTTTCCGTCCTTTTTTCACCTTCCACTTCCAAGTTCAGGTAGTGATTTTCATAATTCGTAAAAATCTTGGACCTGGTTCATATCAATAAAATATTCTCCCCTTAACAAAGTCATCAATTCATAATTGGGCCTTTCGAAGTTCGTTTTTTAGTTACATACAATTCATCTAAAAAAACAACAGTCATAAATCCATATTGACATTTTTTCATTTTCTTTTTATTATTTGTTTTTGGTCAAATTTCGGGATAAACAACAGGTGAAGTGAACCGGGAGGGCAGAAGGTGAACATACTTTTGTGCAGGGCCCTCTCTATAATGCGTACAATGACAGTGACATTTGCTTTAAAATCTCTTTTTGGGGTACAACAACAAACACATACACACACAAATTTGTTGAAAAAATTTCGGTTTTGTCCTTTGAATCCTCTCCTTCTCCCCTAAGAGAAAGTCCTTGGCTCTCTAGGCTACAGAGTAATTGGATACCGTTAAGAAAGAGAGAATAACTTGCATTTCCTCTTACGTTACTTTTTTTTTCTTTTTTTTTATTTTAAATTTTATGTAGTATTTAAAGAAATTTCATTTAAATTTCAAACGTAGAGTAATATATAATTTAATTAAATTTAGAAAAAAATTTTCGCCCTAGGTTTTAATCATAAACTCCATGTTATAAAAAACCTTAAGGTGCCAATCCTCTTTAAGGAACATCTAATTATTATTTAAATTGAGTGTTTAAAAAAATAATTAATTGACAATAATTCAACGGCCCTATATACAAACAAGTATATAAAGAGATTTTTGATCCTGAGTAAGAGACAATTTGTACTTGACACTTTGATAATTATAAAATTCATAAATTTTCTTTTAAATGATTCTATTATATTTTTTCCTTGTAATAACCTAACGTTTATTTGCGAGTATAAAAATATAATTTTTAGTGATATCTCAGTATTCAATCAAGATTTATACAAGAGATTATTTAGACAAACATATGATGATTAGTCGATTTCTATACAATTAAATATCAAATAAGAAAAATATTAAGATTTTTTATATTGGTGTCTTTTCTCAAAAGTAAACTACCATTTGTAAAGTTCATTCCCTTTAAATCCTTTATTTTGCGATTTGTTTCTATTTTTTTTAATTTTTCTCATTAATCATCTTAATTAAGTATAACTAATCTCTCATTAATCATTTTTTTATGTCCTTCATAAAGACATTTTTGAATAGTTAATCTTTAATGAAATAGAATGAACTTTTACAAAGTCAAAAATACATTATCGATTTCTTTTTTTGTATTTTTAAACCAGTGATTTTGTTCTTAATACAATTAATGGTAATTTTTTTTTTTATTAAAGCGCAAAAAATATGGCGTAATGAATCTGTGCGTGTGTGTGTGTTTTTGAGTGGGTGCCAGCCGACTTGTCTGGGTGTATTTTGGTTTAGGTGCTGAGTGCATAATTGCTAGCCGCCGAGACGTTATTCATCACTCGCCATGGGTGGCGAGGTGATGAACTGGCAACTGAGCAAGCAAGAGTTAGGCGCGTGCCCTCGCTCGCGTGCCCCACACGAGCCACACCTGACATATACACTTATACATACATGTATTACATTAATACATACAAGCACACGATACACTAACTCTCGAAATATTCATGGGAAATTCAATTTGACGTATATTTGGTTGCGTTGGCTTTTGCTTTTAACTCCTGAGATACGCCCCAATGTACATTCAGTCCGATTTTTTACTTTTTTTCACAGGTGTTGCCAAAATATTTGACTTTCTTGGTTAAAAATAATTTTTCTTGAACATGAAATTTTTTTTAGTTTTATTTAGATTTGTGAATTTTTTTAAATAAAAATTTTACTTATGCAAATTAGGGGACTCTGCTTCGCTTTTAACCTACCTGCGAGGGGCTACGCATCCCTGCACACCTCCGCCCACGTCAACCGCTACGACTACGTAATACTGAGGAAAAAGTAAAGAAAATTATAAAGGATTCTTAATTCCAAATAATCTACATGTTTATTTATCTTTATATATTATTAAAAAGATCAATCGAAAGATTATAAAACGAGAGATTGCTAACAATTTTTTAATCTTTAGAGAAAACAAATGTTTCTAAATTTTCATTTCAAATGATTTCTTAATGTATTTTAATTTTAATTTTGATAAAATATAATTGCTATTTATTTTTTTCTACAATTAGGATGGAGAGCCAGGCTCGGCCTAAACGAATCTATCAATCAGGAGAAATTTAATTCGGCGCCCCAAAGCTTCTTAGAGATTTTTGTTAGACCTCTATTTTTCTCTCCCAGTATATATAGATTTGCAAGCGCCCTGAGGGGTCGCTCAACCTCACTCCATCCCTTTAAATCTGGCATAAAGAAAGAAGTTAATTTGCTATTTAAGCTTGAGAGATCGGGAGGCGTTGCAGTGTAAATAAAGCTTTTCATGCTCCTGCCCGCGGCACGAATTCCCGCAAATTAATAACTGGCCTTCAAAAATTTACTATAGGAATATAAATATCGACATTTTCAACTGTTTATGTTTATTATTACTAAATAATGCATGTGTAAAGAAAGATTCGTGGTATTTATGACACCATTTTTTTTGTTTTAGAAAATCTATTTTTGCTCCTAATGCCTGTCTATAATAACACCATTAACAAAATTACAATGAAGATTAAATCGAGTGGGAGAGGAAGGGAAGTTGGGCGGTTAATGGAGCAACTGGAATTCTTCTGTCTATGAATCGTACGGAGAATGTGGTTATTTTCAGAAAGAGATAAAGAGAGAGGGGAAAGATGAATGAATCAAAAAAATTTTAATATCCTTTAAATTTTAAGAAGTTAACAGGTTTAAGGAAACAAGTTCGAAAAGAACCAACCAGTTTAACATTTAAAAGAAAATTACTAAAAATTTTAAGTAAATAAATAAATGAAATATAATTTTTATATTTCTACTCTCCGTTAGGACCCACTTTAATAAATAACCATTTGCCTTTAGGCTGTGGTATGTAGTATTTTTTATAATAAGCAAAAGTTAGATGGTCTACAATCCAAGGGTGACAGATAGAAAGAATTAATGATTTGATAGAAAAATGTAGAATATTCAAAGCACGTAATAGAAAACTGTGTTAGTATCATTCAAAGTTAATATCAATTTGAGGAGGCAGTAGCCAAGACGGATAAGCTGCGGATTACGGATCTAGAGTTGTAAAGCAGCTCGGGTTCGTGTCCGGCTTGCCAAAAAATTATTTCCAACTTTGCCAGAAGTCTCCTCAAGAGGTAGGCAAGGGAGAGATAATCTCACCCTCATTTAAAGAGTGGGTCATTACTGGCCTAAGTGAGACCCCGGCGGGAATGCCAACCACCTCAACCTATCTAACCTAATATCAATATACAGGGTGAGTCTCAGTTTACCGATTTGCATTGTAGCAAAATTGTATTAATAAACTGAATTCTGGGCTATCTTGTATATAATGGGCTTTGAATTATCTACATCAAATAATAAAATAATTTATATTTCTGTTGGACTTGTTTTGTGAACCTATATTTAATAAGTCTTTACTTATTCTAAATAATAATACAAGCCATTCTCTCTGATCGCAATTTATACCAACCATATTTTCTGTATATAAAATTTGATATTTCTATTTTTTTTTTTTGATACTCTTTATATCCTTAATTTATTAATGGACCAATTTCCATAAAAATTAAAAAAATTTGAAAAAGAGACAAATTTAAATAAAAACTTTTAATTTATGAATTAATTATGGTTAAATTTATTAAAACGTAATTCTTTAGTTAGTTGCTTAACTACAAAATTCCTTTATATAGTATTTATTTAAAAGTGACATTCATCGTTTCCAAAAATAATCTTTTTCAAGTTGGTTTCTTTGATTTTTTTCTTTCAATCCAGAAAAGGCGTTAAAGTATAAACATACATCATATCTGATTGGGATGCAATCCTTCACGTCTTTTGAAGGCACAAATCGTGTCCTTTATTAGAATAAGCCTAGAGGGGAGGGGGCCACTTGTTTATGGTCGTTAAATGCTTATTCGAAATTCATGTTTCAGCCGAAAATGCGGCTTTCGAGTCTTAAAAAAACATGCTTTAATGTCTCTATTGCCGAAAAACGCCATTTAACCAGGCAATTATCGTTGTGGTGCCTTATCGAGTGAGATCGCCTCTTGAAAAAATATTCTTCGACAAACATTACCAAAAAAAAAAAAAAAAATAAAAAAATAAAAAAAAAATTCTTGTCTTATTGAAACATCTTTTCAAAATTATTTATGGGCATTAATCTATAAAAGAAATAGAAAGGAAGAAAATATGTGGAGTGTGTGTATGTGTTTAGGTAAAGGGAACCTCCAACTTTCCAAATGAGCACGAATTTAAATCCTTCGAAGAGATCCGCATATTTAAACAACCATAAGACACAGCAGCCTGTCAGAAACGAATAAATTTTCCCCGAGTCACGCACACTTACACATATCCTTATATACAGTACGCAGGCGTTAAATTTTATCATTCGGTTTCGGATATAATTTATTATTAAGCGATGAGGTGTTAAAAAATAGCTATACAAATAAAATTCAAAAAAAAAAAAAAAAAATGATTTGTAACTTGGTATTTTTTAATATTATTTTTATTATTTTTATATATACTATTATTTCGGATTAATAAATCTTTAGTTTAGGTGAAATTCCCAAGTGGCTTGTTTGGAATATTAAAAATTTGATGACTAAATATTTAGTTTATGATATTATTCAAATTCATATATATTTTTTCAATAAATAATAATCTATCGGCTTTTTTATTACTTTTTTAAACTATATATTAGTGGGACAAATAAAACTGGACAACCCGTCTTATAAAAGATTAAACTTTGGAGGCCTTGCATCTAGGCGTGAAAGGCAAACTGAATTTGGAGCGCAAAAAACAAGGGGGGGTTAACAAGTCCTCGTAATGTAGAAAGTATAGTTGAGGATCCCTCTAGAAAAAAAGTTAAGACAAAATCAGGCCAGGCAGGGAAAAAATGTAAATTAGGTAAATATAAGGTCCAAAGTTTTTGCTATTTCCCTTCTTTTCCTGGAGAGTTTAAATTAAAAATTAATAAAAATGGTTCTTATATGAAAAATATTGAGAAACGTTTTTATAGGATATATAATATAAATCCAAAAAAATTTTTATAACGATAGCAAAATTGCTTTAAGAGTCACAGGAGGCCTGGGCCCGCCATTGGCTTCGAGATCTTATTCGGAACTCGGGACTGATTTTTGCTTAAATAAATTATCTCAATATAAACGAGTTTAAGCATAGCCAGGATTTTGTGTAGGGTAACATTAAATTTTTTATTTTTTTGTAAGACCATAAAAATTCTGCACTCCAGAACTACCATGGGTTGTAGAAATTCGTTTATGTTTGATTGTCGGAAAGGTAGTTAACAAAATGATCAATTCATTAAAGGATTTTTTGATTAATTGCTCCAGGGCTTTTCTAGTCAACCATGCTCAGTTATTAATTTCTAAAA